>CAUYSK010054104.1:0-28850 GCA_963575035.1 Avahi laniger
TTGTGCCTGTAATCCCAGCACTTCGGGAGGCCAAGGCAGGAGGATCCTTTGAGGCCAGGAGTTCAAGACCACCATGGGCAATATAGTGAGACCTCATCCCTACAAAAAAATACAAAAATTAGCTGGGCGTGGGGGCACACACCAGCTACTCAGGAGGCTGAGGCAGGAGGATCACTTGAGCCCAAGAGTTTGAGGTTGCAATGAGCTATGATGATGCCATGGCACTCTAGCCTGGGCAACAGAGTGAGACCTTGTCTCTAAAAAAAAATACAAAAGTATAATAATACATACTTCTTTAACATATGAAAAATACAAAGATAAAATGTTTAAATTTCTTCCCACTAAGTCCCTTCCCCGACAGTGACTAATCAGTATTTATAGCCTGATGTGTACTCTTCCAGCTTTCATCTGTGCAAACTTGCATACACATAGAAATTTTAAATTCTGTAGTTTTTTAACATGGATATTATTCTTCAGATTGTTTTTCTCACTTAGAAATATGTCATAAACATCTCTCCAGGTCAATGGATAGAGCTCTAACTTACTTTTTCCTAACATTTTTAATAGCTGTGTATAAATATAGATGTTCCATAATTTGTTCTGCTGTTCTCTTGTTGATGGACAATTGGGTAATTTCCAATTTTTGCTACTACAAACAATATGACCAAAAAAAATAAAAAGTCCTATTGTTACCAGTGCCTAAATAACATGACAACATAACTCTGTAACTTGAATCATTCATACAAATAAAAAATAACCTTTATATCAATGATACCTTTTAATGAAGCACAGCAGTGTACACCTGTGCTGTCCCATACAATAGCCAGTAGTCACATGTAGCTGTTTAAATAAATTAGTTAAACAAAATCAAAATTCCATTCCTTAAATTAGCCTCATTTCAGGGGCTCAGTAACCATGTCTGTGTAGTGGCTACCACATTGGACAGCATAGATGAGACTATTTCTATTGTAGCAGAAAATTCCACTGGGCAGCCTGGACTAGACGCTTGAATGTTACATCTTAAAGAAGAACATATTTTTCAATTAGTTAGTGTTTTAATGAGAGCACATTTAAGAAAGTAAAAACTCTGTGTCTTTATTGGTTACCTCTGCAGTTACTTCAATGAGAATCAATACCCAGATGAAGCAAAGAGAGAAGAAATTGCAAATGCTTGCAATGCAGTTATACAGAAGCCAGGTAAGGTAGCAAGCACAGCTCCGCTCTGTGGTGCCGCTCTCAGTTACAGATCAACATTTAGGACACTCAGTCTCAGACTATCTCAGCTTGGTGCTCTCTGCTCAGTCTGTGGCATCCTTCTGCAGGTGGTCACTGCTCTGTCCGCTTCAGACAGGTACTCAAACTCACATTGGAGAGTTTCTAAGGATTGACCTTACATGAGATAAGAGACCTTGAAATTGTTATCTTTTAATGTTTAGATTTCTCTTTGTAATAATTTAGCAGAAATATATCAATTCCAAAATAATTTTAGTTTTAAATATTTAAGCAAGTTTTGTTAGTAAAAAGATTAAGATATTTTTAAACAATTGTAAATTGTATAATTCTGTATTCCTTTTTGGGGAAAAAATTCTTTTGGGATTTGGCTTCTGTCTCCTTCCCACATTGAGATAACTTCTGCTTAGCTAGGAAAAACTTAGGGCAATACCCTTTTAAAGTCCTGTTGTTCCTGTGCAAGTCAACAAAACTGCTTAAATATTTCATGTGTATTTTCTTCTATGTGCTCAAATATTGCACACTTTATAGATTTTGTTACCAGAAACCATTTTCAGTTAATATGATCCAACTGATTTCCTCTTGGCCAGTCATTTTAACTGGTTTAAGGGCTATATAAAAACGTAGCATTGTTGTAGAACAGTTAAACAGTAATTTATTGTCCCTTACCTAGAAGGCAGGCTTCTAGCAATCTAGACCCTACAAGCTCAGCTCTGATGACAGATAAGTGAGAGGAATCTGCACCCTATTTCACATAAGCCAAAAGTCCCAGCCCTAAAGCCATGCAGGAACTTGAACTCTCCCTGGAAAACATTTTACCCCTATATCATCAAGGTCGTAACAAACCTTTCTGGTTTCTCCACCCACTGTGGATTAAAAGCTGAAAGAGGGAATGGTACAGGTGCTTCCTAACTGGCAAGGATGGTACTATCTGTAAGAAGTCCCATTTGACTTCAAAGAAGACAAAATGCAACCTCAATTGTGCTGCGTGTTCCAGCAGAGTTACAGTAACGGATGGTCATAGTGGCCTTTAGCCGTCAAGAAAACATATATAATATTCTCTGTCTTAAGAAAGCAGGAAATTAGTTAATATAAGGACTTAAAAATGTAAGTAAATTTCTGTTATCTAGATACTTGATAAAAAATAACTTACTCCTCTGGAATGATGCTAATCAAATGAAGGCTACAGGGTACTATCACGTGAACTTTGATCTGGCACCTAGACGACTGACTGTGACATTCTTTAATACTGTGTTGGCTTTTTGAATTGAAGCATATTGTTTGCTTCTTTAGTTGCTACTTGTGTATTCATTTATGGGTTTATTCATTCAATAAAAATTGTGTACATGGTACTAGATAATACTAAAAATTTCCCCTTGCATCTGTTAATTTGGCAAACCAAAAGCAACTTTAAAAAATAGTGTTATTTCTTAAAGCTAGTTCATTCTTTGATCCCAGATGTAGATTATCTAAATTTTATTGCATGTATTCACAGGCAAAAAACTGTCAGATCTGGAACGAGTTACCTCCCTGAAAGTATACAATTGGTTTGCTAACAGGCGGAAGGAGATCAAGAGGAGAGCCAACATCGGTAATGTATCAGCGTGGCTGCTTTCTCATGTGAAGCAGATCAGGAACATTGTGTTTCTCTTAAGAGTGACTTCGGTTTTAGAAACTGCAAGTCTGTGTGATCCTAACTTTTAAGCCTAACAAGCATCACTCTTACATTTTTCTTCATTGTATTTTTAATAACCCCAAGTTAGTATTATTTACACTATTTATATTGTAATAATAATATTATTTATAAAACTCATTGTTCTTAAAGTTCTAGAATACAGGAATAGACATGGCCCCTGAGCAATTGATTACTCCTGTACTACATATGAAAGATACCTGTAGGGTCTTGTGAGAGGGAATGTGATACCCTAAGCTTCTTTGTTATTACCGAGGACTTAGATATTAGAAACAACTGATTAATAGTTTGAATTGAAAGAGATTTAATAGACAAGGAAAACAGCAAAAGGCAAAGATAAGAACATTTAAGAAACAAGGGCCAGGCGCAGTAGCTGATGCCTGTAATCCTAGCACTCTGGGAGGTTGAGGCGGGAGGTTCACTTGAGCCCAGGAGTTCAAGACCAGCCTGAGCAAGAGCAAGACCCCGTCTCTACTATAAAAAAAAAAACCAGAAAAATTAGCTGGGCCCAGTGGCATGCGCCTGTAGTCCCAGGTACTTGGGAGGCTGAGGTGGGAGGATCACTTGTGCCCAGGAGTCTGAGGTCGCAGTGAGTTATGATGACGTCACTGCACAATAATATTCTGTCTCAAAAAAAAAAAAAAACTGAATTCCTGATTTAGTCATTTCACAGTTTTTACATGTATCAAAACATTGCATTATATACAATTTTTGTCAGTTATACCTTAATAAAGCAGGGGGAGGGGAAGAAAATACTAGAAGTGTTCTAGGGGAAACTACGAATACAACCAATAAAGGAAGAAATGAAGGATTTTTTTCCCCATTCAAAACTGTAGCCAAAAATAAATAAGAAACTTAAATTGATGAGATTGAGGGGGTTGGTTCTGTGCTTCTAAAATGGCATTTTATTTCTAAATGTACTTCTTATTCATCATTATAGCTCTCATATGCTTTATTAGAACCCCAATATAGGAGGGCTTTTTAAACAGTTAACATCTCAAACTTACCATGCGTAGTAGCAGGGACTCCAGAATGGCAAATGTGTGACCTACGTGCAGTTGAATTTCATCCATCTACAGCTTAAACAACTGTAGAGGAATATAGGTTCTTATTAATAATTATATTCTACTTTCCTCACCACAAAATTGAGTGCTCTGGCCATTATGATAAGGTAACAGATAATTTAGGGATCTATTTGCTTTTTTCGAAGAAGCAGCAATCCTGGAGAGTCATGGGATCGATGTACAGAGCCCAGGAGGCCACTCCAACAGTGACGACGCTGACGGAAACGACTACTCCGAGCAGGTGAGCAGCCGGGCGGCAGTTCTGGTGACTGAGCAGTGGGACAGTGTGACAACTCAGTTCCTGGGTGTGGCTGTCCGGGGTGGGGGAGGGGAAACAGTCAATGTCCCTCCACTCTGCTCTTGTGTCTAGTTAGATTTTCATGTAATTTGAAAGGAATGTGGTAAGATTCAGTTGTCCTGTTGAATTTGTGAGAAATCGTTACTCACCCACATGGATTTATTGTCATACAACAGGATACTTGGCAAGTACGCAATGGGGAGGAGGAGGAGGGAAGAAGTTCAGAGGGAGGCAGAGAAGCAGAGAAGGTAGAAGAAGAGAGGAGGATCTGATCCAAACAAGCAAGTTACACCATTCACCACACACACTCAGTGTTTGAGAAGTACTAGGGGCGGCGGGCAGCTGCGGCCCGTGGACGCAGGGCACAGTGGAAGGTCCCACCCACTCCAGCCCCATTGCAGCGGGAGCCCTCGCGCCCAAGGAGTGGTTCTTCCAGAGTCTCTCTGGCACATCGACACATGCATCCTCTCATAAATGCAATACCTGCATGACTTCTCACCTCGCCCTGATTTATTCTGCATTGCTTGGCGGGGAAATGTATTTAATTGTAGCCACTGCATGGAATAATTCAGTAACTAAGACTGTGGGAGTTTTCCCCCACATGTGTGTTGACAGATTTCATTAGAATTTCAGTAGTATTTAAATTTCATTTTCATCTGGAATATGCAGAGAACGGATGGTCCCTTCCCCTAGACCCCAGCAAGAAAACTTCTTTCCTATAGGGTCTACTCTCTTCTCCCGCCAGCCTCTATTCAGCAGCTTGAGCACAGATGCTCCAAGAGTGCGTGCGATTCCATGCTGATCTCTTTTTAAATTCTAAAGACTAATCTGTGAAAGTCAGAGTGAAACTGATACCCAGAGTTACATTTTTTCCCCTTTAGGACTCTAAATCATAGCCCCCCATTTACTGGAGAGAATGTTCTATAAGTCTTCCTGGTTGGAAACATTCCTATTATTTTTCAATCTACCAGTATAGATGGATCATTTCCATCTTTTTTTACAGATGCCTTGAGGGCAGCACATCCCATACTTTTTTGCCCTAAGGGACTTACCCTTTCCAGAGCTCTTTGATACAGACTTCCCCTGAAGATATGACAGGTGAGAAACAAACCCCTTATTTGTACCACCAGGTGCATCCTGCAGTGCCAGCCTCCTTCACAGCTTTGTTGTGAGCTGCGCAGGGAGGAGAGCTTGCACCTTTCTCCCAGAGCCATTTCTGGCAGTGACACTTCTGTCTTCTTGTAATTGAGGATTCTTTTTTTCATTATTTACAAAAATGCATTTTTATCTGTAAGATGTTGGTGTCTGTAGTTCTAGGTTTTGTCTAGTTTTTGCATTTCAGTGGAGACAGACCATCAATTCTAATCTATTTGTAAGAATAGCAGCCTGGAACTCAATGGCTCATTAGCATGGCCTGCAGTGGTTAGTGCCATATTTGTTACAAACAAAAAGACCCAAAAAGTTGGTTCTGTACCTGTCACTCCAGGGCTGATGATCATCACCAGCAATCTTTCTGATGGAATGAATACAATTCTCAGCAAGGAAAAACAGTTTTAGTGCTTTTTATTTGTTGAATCATGTCAGCTGAGTCTTTGGACATGTATCCATTCAGTGTCTACTTAAATACTACTCACCTTTACCATGAGACCCTTCCCCACTGTTTTGTCTCCTCCCATGAATGTTCTGCCTCTCTTTGCCTCAGCATGCCTTTCTGTGCGCCAGAGAATTGTACCACTCCACCAATAACATTCGTTTCTTATTTCTGCATGTCTAGGATGACAGCACGAGCCATAGTGACCACCAAGACCCCATCTCATTAGCTGTGGAAATGGCAGCAGTCAACCACACTATCTTGGCATTGGCCCGACAAGGAGCCAACGAAATCAAGACAGAGGCCCTGGATGATGACTGATCAGGGAGGTTAAACACGACAAGTTAACTTAGTTTAGATGTAGCACCTTAGCAGACTTTCCTCGGTCCTTAACATGTGTTCTTACAGTATAACTTGCAGTTTCTTGTATGTCAGGTAGCCGTTAGGGTCTTGTTCTGTGAAGATGGCATGGTGCCCTCAGCCTTTGCATATACTCTCTCAGTATTAATTCCCAGTAAATAATAACCAACCAACCTTCCCCCTCCCAGCCCCTGAGGCTAGAAAATCTTGCTGCTCTGTCTTAGCATTCCAAGAAAGTGCTTCCAGGTATTTAGATAGCCCTCAGTTCCCAAATATTAGGCTACGTGTAAAATCTTGGGTACCTTAGATTCATGTAACACTAGTCTGTAGCCCGTTTTCCTTCCCCAAGACTGATAGGATGCAAGCTGAGGTAGTGTCACGGGAACGACAGACACCGTGTGGCGAGTATCTACAGAGTCAAAGGAACACTAGAATCCCCACCTCAGCGTGAGGATAATTGATTTCCAGCTGCAATAAGCCGTGCCTCCTTATAGTCACACCGTGGCTAGATTACACTTCTCTGGGTGCTGTGCTAAGAATGTCAATGGAAAAACTCGATCTCAGATTTTGGTTGTGGTTAACATGCCTGACAGACATCCTTTCCTCTCACAAGCTGTGTGACTTAGTAGATAAAATACTGCCTTCTGCCTTTGGGACCATAATTAAAAAAAAAGACAAAAAACAAAAGTTAAAAAAACCCAGCTTGCGAGCATTGGAAAAAAACCATGAGCTGAATGTCTAATGGATGCTTAGTCCAGGTCTCAGAACCGCTGTACATTCCGCGGCACAGTCGCCAGTGCCGATCTGGAAAAGGTCTGGAGGTCGTCATGGAAGTTGCTTTGCCTCCTGTTGGTGCCCCTTTTCCCTGCTACCAAAAACAGTCTTTCAACGACGGAGCTAAGGTCAAAAATAAGTGAAAGAACTTACAGTCTTTTATCCATTAACTGCAGCCCCTCCCTCCGAGAGGCTGACAGGACGCGGTGGTGGGATGATGCCATCACAGATGCACACACTTGCCTGAGTAGGAGCAGGGAAAAGCAGGGGACATCAGCCACTTACAGCGGGACGTGACTGCTCTGGTGTTCTCTTTACTCTGTCCTCGTAGAGGTGTGAAAAGCTATATTGCTACAGGCAATTTACTTAATAATTGGAAGCCATATTGATAATGGATGTGGTAATATTTGTAAAGTTTAATCTACTTTAAGCGGCAGTAACTAATGGAATTTTTTTCCTTGATCACATATGTAGCACTTTTGTTACTTTTTAAAGATATTTATATTTGATAAATCTTTTTTTCATTTTGAGAACTCAAAATACCAAACAGTGAACTTGCGTTATAAAGTCACCCTGTGATCACCTTGTCATCTGGTAGCAAGATGATGAACTATTCATGCATCAAAGAAAATTACATCTGCTGGCCTTGTATGAAAATGATCTCTTGGCATCCCGATGAAATGACACACTGTCACTGTGGGTAAGAGGAAACAGCCTTCACCGTAGCAGCGTAGGGTGCGTCTGAAAGAGGCACAACTGCTCTGTGTCTTCTGCCTCATTCCGTCTCTGTGTGTAATGAAGCCCTATTTGAAGGGGAGCCTGGGGCCGGCTGTCAAGCAGGGCTTCTGTCTTTCTGTCCATTACCTGAAAACAATTACTAAGATAGAAGGAAGGTGCCGTTTTCTTACCTCTTCACCCCTCCTCCTCCACCAAATGTATTCAACTTAAAACTATTGAGAGACAGACTTACTGACCTTCCTTGATTTTTCCCTTTCTCATTCGTGACATATTGAATATCCACTGGTCTCCCTCCAGGTAAGGCACACGCTGATGACATCATCTCCTTATCTGTTAATCCTGCTTGTGTAAGTGTGAGGAAAAGTCTTGGAGAGGGCATGAAAGTGCCACCTTATATACGTCTGTGACTTTAAAGAGCTATATGCAAGGCCTCGTCCTGCTCTTATCTGTGGATTTCAAGAGGAAGAAAAATGTATGTACTTTTTCCAGCTTCCAAGAATTGAAGTAAAACAGAGCATCATCTCTGTTTTACTGTATTACTTGAACCAACAAATTCAAGAGTAGCATTCGTTATTCGTTATTCTCAGGAATAACCCCCACCCTCCCCTCTGCTCATATTCCTTCTTGGTTTATTTGACTTATTTCAATTAGGAGATTGTGATACCTTTCTTTCCTTTTATTTTGCTTAGAAGAAATATAACATTTTATCTTTCCATTTTGGTTGAATTTTGTCTGCTTATTCTTGGTCGAATCAGAACAAGGAGAGAAAAAATACATTCTCTGACAAGCCACATCCATGATTTATTGTAAGGAGATTATTATAATTGATAGCTTCTTTATGGCAGGATTGCTACTAGCATTTGTTCTTGCTGGTCTTTTTAAAGGAACAGACTCAAACTGTTAAGACAGCTGCTGTTTCTAAAGAAATACAATGATTGCCATAGAAGAGCTAAAGGGTTTCATTGTTTTAAGACCTTTAAGGAGGAAAAAAGGGCTTCAGAGAACAAAGGGAGTTCACATCCTTGACAGGCAGTACCAAGCCCGATCTGGCAACTGGTGAAACTATTTGCACCAACGGAGGACAGCCTCGTGTTGAACTCAGTGCGCACAGGAGGAAGGACTCTTGCACCCACAGCCCTTGCCATCTGGGAAGACTGCTGGCTATCTCTGAAGACCCACTGCCTTACATATAACTTACTTTTCACCAAGGGTAAGACTTGACTTCCGTTGGGTCTAGATTTAAATCTACCATCCGTTTTCTGTTTGTCATCAAGGCCAATTCTGCTATCTTGTCCAGGCCACCTTAGTTCTTGTACTGGCATATGGAGCTGCCACTGTTTCATTTCTGGTATCTTTGGATAGTAAACTTGGTTCTTAAGCTTTTTCAGGTTTAGAGGTAGTATTACAATAGAACTGCTAAGCTGCTCTATTACTGAAGGGAAAGAGCCAGGCTCTTTAAACTCACCTGCTGTGCTTGCTGGTTGCGCTGCCCCTCTCCTCTCAGTCCATTCTGAGTGCTCTGTCAGGCTCTTTCTTCCTGGTTGAGGAAGACTTTTAAATATCTTTTAAAAGTAGGATTGGGGGGGGAACTTGCCAACAGATATTCATGTAACTGGTTTTTATTTTTTTAAAGACGTGTTAATTGAATTCCTATGGTCAGATGGGTAACTCCCCACCCTTTTAAAAACACCTTGCATAGGGAACTTTTACAGACAGATCATCTTAATGAGACGTCCACCTGTCTGCTGGCAATCCTAACATAAGGTCGCAGCCAGGGGAGGGCAGTGCAGTGTGTTCTTATCTGTTTGGACCTTCTAGTGCTGTTCGGTACCAAGTAGACATTTTGTTATTTCAGCAAAGGTTGTAATGTTAGAGTGCCCCTTAAGGCAGTTTTCTGCACAATCTCAATTCTGTAAGTGGTTGACAGGTGTAGTTACCTTCCTCCTCCCTGTGGACACCAGCCATTCACTGGGACACCCAACACGTACATCCCCATGGCCCTTCGCAGGGAGGCACAGACAGTGACACCACCACCAACGGTACCTTTCATCCCAGCTCTGTAGAAGTGACCACCTAAAAAGACATGAAGAAAATCATTAATACTGAAGTATAGAAATCTAGTGTAAATCTACTACTTCCTGATAGATTTATGACGACAGACAGTTTGGTGATCAACAACACCTATGTTAAGTTCAGATATCCAGTTATATTTTTACCTCAAAGGGGATAACTATGAAGAATTCACAGTTGTTTCATTTCTCCGTTTGGCTTTTATCTTTAAGAAATGTTGGCTTTAGAAATTTCTCCCCTGAATACCGTCAGCCACCAGGTATAAATACTTAATCAGGAATCTCCAGCCTTGTCCTCTGTCTGTGAACAGCTCCTCTGCCATCTTCTGCCGTCCTCGTCTTGAGTGGATTCCTTTGCTGGAATGTTTTTATCATGTGGCAGCAGGTGGGTGTGGTTCATCTCATGATACAAACACTCCTTCCTGTCTTGACCAGCTACATGTTCCACTGACCAGCTATATTATCTGTGCCCACAGCCGTGGAAATAATCCCTTTTTCACAAATGATCCCCCACCCCGTCCTAAAAATGTGAACTTCAAGTCCTTACTCTCTTTGATCTTAAGAAGGGTTTGGTTAGAAGCAGTCTTCCCGTTTAACTTGTGGCTCTGCCTTTTTAAATTGCTTTTTGTCTTTCGTTGTTCAGAGAACAACCAGAGTATGTTCTCCCCAGTGAGTCTCAACAGATTCTTAGGCAATAATTTTCCTTACTGTTGATGATCTTATAGTCCTGACCCTCTACATTGTACGTTGGTTTCTGTGTTGATCTCTGTGATTTAAATCTTATGTCAGAGTGGTGATAGATTTTGTCATTTTGTTGTTGTGATTACTGGTAATGTTTTACTACTGTATTCACTGGGGCTGTGTTGAGACCAGCCAAATCCATTTATAGCTTTACTGAGCCGGATTTATTTTTCAAGATTTCCCAAGTGAAATTTGGGCACATTGTCTTTCGGGGGGTGGGAGTGTGGGGTAGGGTATGCAGTGGGGCAGGGGTGGGAATTACACATACAAGCATTCCCTTTTTTGTGTGCTCTTTTAAATAGCAAGGAAGTTTACTCAGGATTTGGGGATCAGTTGTCAGCCATATCGAATTTGGCAAACTGAGCTGCATGCCCTGAAATCCCTGTTTCTCCACTTACCTCACCAGGAATACCTGCGTTGTCCAGTGTGAAGGTGTTGCCGCCTAATGAGAGTGGGAGGCTTTCCCGGGGAGGCAACTATGAATGGCCAGGTTACCTCTAAGGTTTCATGGTAGCATGCTGTCGAAGCAGGGCCCTTTCTTCTGTAGGGTGATCTCCTACATCATGCACCCTTGGTTTCAAAGACAACTATCACTTAAGTAGAGAGATTTCCTTACCACTCTCAAGAGAACTACCATACTAAGTTGGTAGGAAAGGCTTTTTAGATACAACGAGTCAGTTTTCTGACTACAGAAACTCCTATGTCACAAACAGGTATGTTTGGGAAAGGCTGTTCTTAATTGTCTTCATGTGTAGACTGAATTGATAAGCCGCTGTCTTGCAGGGCCAGTGGTTGACTCACCTGTTGTGAAATGCAACTTTGTTCATATCTATGTTCCTTCAGAAGCTGGAAGTTTGTAAACTGAAAAGTTTCTGTATTAGCTTCATTATTCTTTCTTGGTAGGGATGAGAAAGAGCCGCCAAACGAGAGCTAATGGTCTGACACAACACTGGTTTTCTTTTGTGATCGAGAGGTGAAGAGAGTGAGGGAAATTGGCCGCACCCCCCCTTCTTACCTTGCTGACTTAGTAGGTGCCTTGGAATGACAAACACGCATATCTCTGAACTTCTTTATCATTCTTCCTATCACGTTGGGGGCCGAACTAGATCTGGTTGATCCATTCAAGTGAAATCTGACTAGTATTTGACAGTTCACCACATGCACGTTGCGCACCCATTATCCCACTAGCCAGCACTCCGACGATGCACAGGAGGACACATCTGCAAGGGAGCTCTGCCTTTCTCCTCGCTTGCTGCCCTCCCGTCAGGGTCCAAGCCCCTCGGTGCAGCAGACAGCGTGTCACACAGCTCGGCTCGCACTTGAGCAGTCTTAGGACGCCAGCTCCCTTGACTCCATTTTCATTTTCCTTTAAGTAAGAGTGGCTCTATACAGCCATAATTACCTCTCAGACTCGCATTGGTGTGCAGTGATCAAACGAAGGTTTGGCTGAATCTTTTCAAATTGTAACCATGGTAATTGAGGGGGTGGTGGCATAGAATGAATATATAAAAATATAATGGCAATTGTTCTGAATGACTGAGTGTCCTCCTGACATGTAATTAGCTGTTTTAGCAGGATGCAGATTGGCATGGTCATAATTAAAAGGATTTCTGTCCTTTATGTGATTGGAAATGGCAGAGCTCCCCTCCCCTGTTCCCTTTTAGCACTAATGCTCCCGAGAACATTTGGAACAGCAACTCGGTAAACTAAAATAATGACATGGTACTCATGTTCTCCTCTAAGTGAAAAAGAAGGATTTGGAGTTATTTCAGCTTCAAATGGAAGCCTTTGATTATTGTTCCCATTTGACTTCTAAATTATTTGAAGCCTCACTCACATCCTGTTTTCTACCTGCTCCACCTTCGGCAGAAACCACAGTCAGAATCCCAAACCTCTGACAGGCCTCCCAGCTCGGAGACCTTGTTGGCCTAACCTGAGGACATCTGCTGCTTACTGAGCTCCCTGAGATTTTCAGATTCTTCCTTGGTTCTTGATATTTCCATCAGCGTCACTCTCAGAGATGTTTACCAGACAGGAGTTTTCAGAGTTGAACAGGGTTTTCCTCATTGAATCCCAAGATGCAAACCACAGCATGCCAGGAATACACGTAAATCAGCTTAACACGGGCATTAAACAGCCAGGTGGCATGAGGGGAACACTGGTATTCCAACGTCCTAAAGTCACTGGAGCAAGGGACACGTGTACTTTCCCACTTTCTTTTTATTCTCACGTCAGGTGCCTTTGCTGTCCTGAGTTTTCTCATCGTTCTGCTGTCGCTGTGATCGTCTCCCCAGCACTTCCAACTTCTCTCCCACTCTTCCTCCTTTCTCTGTCATGCTCCCTAGGTGGTTCCCTACTCTTTTCATCCTGAGGTGTCACATTGGATAGGAGCTGCTCAGTCACCAACTAGTCTTTCTCTAGAACGTGGTTTGTTTTTCCCCCATCACTCACAGAAGTCTTTACTCAATTATACGACCGGGAGTGAGTGCGCGAGAATGGTAACCCCCAACGTCGTGCCCAGTGGCCTCGCAAGCTGTTTCATGCCCAGGAGGCTTGTGGCTGAGCTAGGTGAGCCTGGGTCCGAGAGCCCTTTCTTTTTTCAGGCCTGGAGGCTCCAGGATTGGCTAGTAGCCACTAAAGAAAATAAAGCTGTGGCTTTTTTTCATATTTTGCTGCTTTTCCTTGTACAAATCTTTCCCCCTCCGCATATCGGAAACAGTCCTAACCTGGCTGAAATGCTAGTTACAACTCGGGTCCGTGCGAATGCTGAGGTCAGCTGCTTAGTTATAAGTGTCTTCTCCCCCATTCCCAAACACACACACCCCTAGAGAATTTAGGGAGAGGTTCTTATGCCTTGAGATTCTTTAATTTTTGTTCCCCTAAAAATACCTACAATGAAATGTACAGCAGTTGGGCTAGGTGAGGAAAAAGATCCTAAAAGGTTTTTACTTGTGTTTCTCCTCCTGTAAGATCTCAAAGCAACCTCCTGCACACCCACCTCTTGCACACCTGTGCTCAGATGTACCAAGATTTGTCTTCTTAGGGAGCCTGTCGGTCTTTGTGGCAATGGGAATGACCATAGATTCGTGACCCCGAAGAGCAGAGCATCCCTTGTCTTACTCCCAGCTGCTGAAAGATAACCATTTCCATTAGAATTTAGAATCTCTTTTAAGATTAGAGATTCTGAGAACTGACTAAATGAGTCTAATTCTGTGATTTGTGAGACATGCATTAAAACAGCCAGCAGAACATTCTGATCTGCTAACATTCACAGAAAATAGAATTAGCACCACAGTTAAAACCTTCCAACATAATTTATCCTAGGGATCAAAGTATTCGATGTGCTGCTTCAGGGATGGTGCTACTTAGACATTTCCTTCCCCAGATGTTTCCAGAGGCCACTGGGTTGATTCACAATACCCTGCGCCACGGCAGGCCCCCCCACCCCCACTGTGAAAATGGAAACTTAGAAATCCTTATCTCTTCTCTCCCTTCTAGTAAAAATAATGGCATTTACCCATGAAATAAGTATTTTTTAGAAGAAACATCATAAATAAGTTATTCTTGTAAGAAACTAAAGATGTCCCCATTCAAAATGCTCTCAGTACAAGAGACAAACACACAGACCTCCCAAGCGATCAGAGCTCCTGATGCGGCTGCACTCACTGAGCACATCTCTGTGCCAGGCACGCGCCGGGCTTAGCACCCGAGACTCGCAGACCTGACACTGAGCAATACCACCTTCACCACAGCCGGGCAGGTCTCCAGTGGATTCTAACCTGTTCCATTTTCTCACGGGACAGCAATGGCTAGGTCGCATTGCCACCACTTCTGTGTACTGAATTCCCTCTGACACTGGACCATTGCCCCCATGAGGGTCTGGACACTGTAGCCCAGGCTGGGCCCTTCCCCTAGTCTTCCTCCCCAGTCAGTGACGGGCACAGGAGTGCAGTGAGGCTCCACAGCTGTGTTGGCAAGTGGAAGAAAAGGATGTGGCTGCCTCAGGTCTGAGCACCGAGGGGAACTAGACTTGGCCAGCACTTCTTGCCTGCAGTTCAGTTAGTAAGGGCAGAGAGTATGAAAATGTCTCCGTCCTGTTTCCTCTCTGTGCGATCCCACACGTCCTGCTGTGGTCAGGGCTTTCTGCTGAGCCGGAGACGCTGGTGTTCTGGAACCGCATTAGTGTCTGCCCTGGCTCCCCGGGAGCTTTACCTGGCCAGTAAATGGAAGGTGAACAGAGACAGATCCAGATTTGGGGGCAGCGTGAGATCCTTGTAGCACCTGGGATGCAGCAGAGTGAGCTTCCTCAGGGTAGAGGCCGGTGCCTGTCCTGCCACAGCTCATGTGGAGGTACAGGGACCGGTCAGGGACACCGAACAAGAGACGTGGGCTTCAGGCTGACCTAGCTCAGCTAAAATTCTGTGTTTCTTCCTTCCTCCCCTTTTCTACTCTTTTCCTCTCAAAAATAAGTGGTTCTCTTGGGGTTGGTTCTGTCATCATCTCTCTTTCCTGATCTGCTTTCATGTCACAGGCATCCCTGAAGCCCAAGAGAGTAAAAGCCACCTTGGGAGCAAGGCCACGTCTGTGAGTGGTCCCCATAATAGGCACATTGTTAGCTTAGCTGGCTGATGGGGTTTTATTATCTGACCCCTCTCCTCAAAAATCTCCTTAATTTGAAGAGGAAAAGGTATGTGTGCCTTTCATCTTGGAATTGGTCCCGATTTTGCACCTCTGGTGGTGGTTGGGGGTCACTGATATTTTGGGCTGTAGGCTTTGCCTCCTGCTTAGGAAGGAGCATGCAGCTCTCACCAGTGTTTGTGGCAGCAAGTCACGGACCTCGTGTTTCAAGGTTATTTCCTTCCCTTAGGACTTTTCCAACTTCCCATCACTTCCAGACCAAGTCTAAATTTCAGTCTCGTTTGGTGGCTTCCTTTGAGCACAGAAACCTCTTTTTTTTGCTTTACTTGAACTAAGAGCCCAGCGTAAACTTGGGAGTCATTTTTCCACTTCATCATTCACTGGAGCTATTAAACTGGAAAACAGAGTGACATTAATGCTGTATTAATGCACACAGCAGGCACACGGGATGGCGCATTGGATGCGCTTGCGTCGAGTCTGTGCCAGACCCATGGGGCAAGTGCACGCGTTGCTGGAGTGAGCGGCATGCAGGGAGAGTGCTCGGCTGTGCACTGTTTCAAGAAGTGTTGTTATGATTTGCCTTGAAAACCGCATTCCACTCTGTTAGAATTGGTGTACCCCTTAATCCTGCATCTGTGAGAATGGGCACCACAAAACCAAAGTTCGGGGTCGGGGGTGGGTAGAGCTTTTTCTTTCCAAGCATCAGGAGCTCTGGCAAGGCTTCTCCTTATTGCTCTTCAGTTTTGCCAGAAAGCTCTCTGAAGGGCCTCTTCTGTTCCTACCAGCTTGCTCACAGCGACCTGAGAAAGCAAGTCCGCTTGGCACGCGCCTCCCCAGCCCTGCAGTGGGGTCTGGAGCAGGCCCGAGTGGGCCTCCCGCACCTACGCTTGCCCACTTCCTTGGGGGGCTGTGGAGCAGGGGCCTGGAAAGGCCTCTGCTGGGCCGAGTCCCCGTCCCAAGCCGTCACCACTCTGGTTTCTTCTGACTCACCCTGACTGCCAGGTGGGACCCTCTCCCTGCCGAAGATGTCAGGAACGTCATAGTTGCCTCCCCTGGCAGAGCCCACAGCCTTCTCTGATTTCCTTGTGGGCTCGCCCTCCCTTCCATGGCCACGGTCATGTCGGATATGCAGTACCTGTCAAGGATAAGTTTTTATTTATGTTTTTTAAGTGCCTAAGCAAGTTACAGACCTCTGGAATCTGCCAGAGAGTCGGCCTGTGCCCTGTCCCCTGTCCCCTGTCCCTCCCCACCCTGCAATCGGCTCTCCGGGGCGGGCACAGGGTGGCTGCTCCTCTCCAGCGTCCCTGGCGTTCTGCAGGCAGAACCACCACACGAGCAGGCAAGCAGGAGGGATCTCTTCACGGCCACGTCAGGCTGGCTTTGTCACTGTTTTCCAGTGTTTCTTTTTTTAGAGGTGTTTCTGTTTATGTGGATATGGTCTTGGTTCATAGAGAAATTAAGAGTCTGTTTAGCTAAATCTCAGTGGCTACCGAGTGAAGACAGGAGAGCGAGACAGCCTCAGAGCAGCAGTCTGTCTCTTGTTGGCAGTTGGAAACATGTCCAGACCCAAGAGGACAAAGCGTCAAATAATCACAGTTAGTGAACGTGCTGATTCACTCGCGATCGTGAGTCTCTGGAGCCTGGCTGCTGCTGCGTCCTCTCCCTAGATTGGAGGATCAGGGTGTCCGCTCACAAGGGCTCAGAAAGGCTGTCATCAGTAGGGCGTTAAGCAAGATCGAAAGTATGTTTTTAAATATGAATGTGAGAGTTATTTGTTTGCTTCTTTTTAAAAGTAATTTAAGTCTGACCTAAATACGGGGCCTTTATCACGTGGTGGGTGCAGGGCAGATTATTTCGTGACTGCACTCTGTTCCAATCACATCGCTAAGCAGCACTCGGATGATTCGCTGGTGCGTTAAAAGGTTTTGCAAAATGGAACAATCCAAACCCAGGCACTTTATTTTCATTAGTGATCTGGCATTTTTGTTCAGACAATGACCCAAACACCGGGTACTCACATGTGACGCGTGGGCAGACTCGCCAGGACAATTGTGACTTGGACGGAGCAGGGAGGTGCGGCAAAGACGGTGGTCAGAGGGGTGCGTACTGCTACGGTGACGACGGAAACAAGGCTTTTCCGGAGCACGTCACCCTCACTGGACTCCGGCCGTGCCGCCTCACTCAGTTCCCAGACACTCTTTTTCACAGGCTCTCCCAAGTGTCCCGTCGTTACCCTGGTTGTCGCTGAGAAGAATGTAAGCAAGAGCGCAGCGGGCAGGGCAGGCAGCAGCAGGGCCCAGTGTCCTCTGCACTCCAGCAAGAGCAGAGTGCCGGGAGGTGCCGTTTCCGAACCGCGTGTTCGCTGCAGGGTGGGAACTAGCGGGCGCAGCAGGATCTAAGGTGGAAAGCAAGTTGAGCGGTCGCAGAGGTCAGACATGATGGGCCAGATGCCTTGGGATTGCCCGAAGCATTTTAGCATCCACCAAATAGTCGCGTCTCTGAGACAGGCTGTGCGGGACCCCTGCCAGACGGGCTTGGGGGCAGAGAGCCCCTCCCTGCCGTGGCTGTCCTGTGTCTTAGTCTTTGTGTTTCCCTTTGGCGTCTCCTCTGGTCTCTGTCCCCCATCCTGTGCACCATGTGTCCCTGAGGGCGAGTCACACCTGTGTCTGAGTCTGCTGTAAGGTGTTCAGTCTACCTCAAGGGGTCATCATGGTCAGCTCTGTCCACATGGAATCCTCCGTCCATCGCCACACACACTGGAATGTATCCCCCGCCCCTCAATATCCCCTTGACCCCGTCATTCCTAGAATCACCACAAACTCCTAGTGCAAATTGGATGCTGCTTTAAATGTGAAAACAATTGTTCAAAAGCTATAAAACCTGAATGAAAGCTAAAGCTGAATTTATAAGCCTTGTTGCATATGAGCCAAAAGTGCAAAAAGCTCTATATAATGAACTAACCTGCCACTCGTATAAATATAAATATATATAAATATATTAAATCAGACTGTTCTACAAAATTGTGTATTTGTATTTTTGTGTACGTACAATTTTCTGCTAAGCAGAAGGAGGATATAGTATAGGATGTTGTGAGAAGAGATTTGGTTTAATCCTATTTCTTTGTTACTTATTTTTGTTAACATCAGATGCCTGTCTTCATCTTACATGTGTATGACACTGTTTGGAAAGCTGCAGTATCTCTCTTCCTTAGGTCCAGAGTCCATTAAAGAATGAAATCTGGGGTTTAGAGAGTTGGCCACTCAACGCAGAGTGTGTAGGGGAGCCCGGAGCCCTCGTGGTCGTGAGGCGGGACCGAGGGAGGGAAACCGCGTCCCCGCTTCAGGCCGGTCATTGTATTTTGACTTCCTTCAGGGAAGCAAAATCCTACTTGTAGAAATCAGCTTCTAAAACAAAAGCTTATCCGATCTCTGTAATACAGACTCCCCCCTGGGCCCACCAGGAAGGGACACAGGAGACCTGTGAACTTAGGAACAGGACCTCTTGTTTCTGGGCCAGATGTGTGTCCGGACGGCAGCAGGGGCTCTGCCTGGCTGTCACTGGCTGTCCCAGGGCTCGTCTCCCTCCTCAGAGTAGTCGCTGCCTTTCTTCAGATCAGGTTACCAAATGCCTCCCTCTGCTGAGCTGCTGACGCTGCACCACCCAGACCTCCAGCCCCAGGTACCTGGAGCATCTCAGAACCCACTTTGCCGGTGCTAAATCACAAGAGGGGGTTAAAGTGGCTGCCACTAGAGGCCAGAAACCAACAACCAGAGGCCAGGCCGAAAGACACGCTCCGGGTGCCCAGGGGCCACGGGCGTCCCACTGCCGCCCGTCCGCCTCTCAGCCCCACCACGTCCCTCTGAGCTTCTCCAGGGAGAGGGATACTGCACCTTCCCCAGTAGGACTCATATTTATAACAGTGTGTAACGACTGTAGCAAAAAGCCCTTGTTTCTAGATGTAAATGGTCAAAGAGACAAGTGCTCTATTGTATTGATCAAATAGTCCGATGAGTCCTGTATCATTGTCTCTCCTATTCTGGATTAGTGCCTTTTGGACAGTAGACTGTTCTGTAATTAAAATGTAGTATACTGCTTTTTTGTACAGTTTTGTTTTAATAAAACTTTTTTTTAATTTGTGTTTATTTTAGTATTGTACCTATTAGAGAATAAAATGTATAACTGAACAAAGACTGGTTGGGATTTCTTTGGATCAGAACAATCATTTGGGAGGTGCCCAACACTAAGTACCGAAGGGACAGAAGTGTTCTGAACATCAGTCCCAAGGACACTTGAAAAGGATCACATCCAATTAACAGCACCTGGTTAAGGGAGGGAGGCTGAGCTCGGGAGAGCGCTGCACCCGCTCACTGCCTGTCCCTCCAGCCTCTGCTGTGTCCAGATGGCACCAGGAGAGTCCCCAAACTGCACGTTCCCTCGCTGTGAGCACCACCCTGCCCGCTCACTCCCCACCCCCTTCCGCTGTGCTGTCCCCGAATGGGGCTGGGCTGCCTCAGGGCGTCCCCACCCACTGGGAACACAGCCCTGACTTACCGGGCTGAGCAGCGTCCACGCGACTCCACTTCTCCATTCCGGGCCACACCCTGAGCCTCATTTTCGTAAGAGAGCGCTCTCTCCTGGGGCCTCACCTTCGGCAGTGAAAAAAAAAGCTGAAGCTTCGTTATTTGGTTTTCTTTAAAGGCTTCCCTTTCACATCGATAGACTCGAGTCCATTAGACTTCTCGGAGAAAACCTAAGAAGGGCCTTTTTTCTCTTCTCATCGCACGTAATTAGAAGAGACTGCAAACTGCCCCCAAACCCTGTGGAAGTTGCCAAGTGGAGGTGGGCAGGCTGGGGTGGGCCCACACAGAGGACACCCCCACCCTGTGCTCCTCTTAAGTGACCCAGAAGTGCTCTTTCTACTTAAGCGGTAGAGCCTTAATCGCCACACCACACCCAGCCGTGCTCCACACGCACCGGGCCTGGACATCCCACTGCCCCTTCACCCGCTCCCGTGTCCTCTCCGAGCACTGTCCAGGGCCACCTTCCTCAACCTGCCTGCCCCACCCATGTGCCCCTGGGCCCTGCAGGGTCACCCTGGTGTGGAACCCACCAGGATGGCTTGTTTCCGTTGGACTGCACACTCCCCGAGGCCAGGCGCTGGATCAGTATGCAAACGTTGAGTGATGGTGAGTGAATGAATGAATGAAATGTGACATCCACTAGAGCCCATTTCGGAGTCTGAGCAACTAGAAACCCCACAGCCTAATGCAAACAAAAGACATCTCATTGAGTTGCAAGAGAGCAGCAGCTTGAAAAATAAGAGCTACCCTAGGAGCTAGATCAATTCTACTTTCAGATTCCTGCCTCATTCAGAGCAGGGCAACTCCTGGCTGCCAAATTTCTGTCATTATTTGGCAGCACTTGTCTCTGAGAACAACTCTTCTGCACTTATGAATATAAACAAGTCCTGCTAAGATGTGCTCTGATTGATGGCCACCTCCGTTCAGGCCTCCGAGTGGCCGCAGCATTCACAAGTGTATCTGGTATCAGACAAGGGCCAAGTGGATGTTGGCAGAAGGAAGAAAGGACCACAGCGAGCCTGCATCCTCGTGGGGATGTGCACCAGCCACCTGTGTCCTCGCTGGTGTTGGGCTGTGGTCCCCTGGCCAAGAGGGACTCCACAGGCCTATCAAAGAAAGCCTGGTCATCGTCCACACCCATGCTGGGCACAGAGCTGCACAGATACAGTCAGGCCCAGGCCCTGCCCGCTGGCCACAACCACAATCCTCCTTTCTTGAAACACCTCATTACGGAACCTTCTAGTTCTATGTAGTGGAAAGGGAGGAATGTCCAGTGTGAAGACCGTCACACAGGTCAGGGCAGAGAGAGGAGCCCTGCCTGAGAGCTGGGGACGGTCCCTCTCAGGCCACCTGTCTCCCAGCTAGCCCAGAAGCTCCGATTACCTGGGCTCTCCGGCCCCCAGCAAGTGCCTGTTGGTTCTCAGCTTCTGCAAGGGGCTGACGCCTAAACCAGGCTCAAAGACTGGCCAAGGACCCGTGGGCCCTCCTGGCTTCTTTGGTCCAAACCGTGCACAGCTCGGCCTCCAGGCAGCTCGCAGGCTGGGAGAGGCACGCGCTGCTGCTCCCCGACCCGCCCTCTTCCAGTCTCAACCTTGCAGAGCCCCTCGTCCCTGAGAACAAGGCCATGCCACGACGGGGGGACAGTCTGCAACGAGCCCGAAGACACCAGTGTCACAGTGGAGCAACAAGACTGACCGAGACATAGGCAAGAAATCACGTGGCTTTATTTAGAAGCTGTTGGTCATTTGATGGAAAGGCATATATGGTACAAAATTACGGTGATTTAGTTCATTATACAACACAAATCATTAAAATCTTTACAGTTCATTACAGAGTCTTTGGATTCCAAATCAATATAATCCTGGAATCAAAGTCACTTCTTTAAATGTGAACCCATCATATTTACAAAAATCCACACAGACATCCTAAGACCCTCCCAACACCAGTAATGTCAGCAGCCCACCAGGAAGGCACCACAGACTTTTCTGAGAGAAAGATGCTTTTGGGTACAATCGGCCGGTGACAGGCGTGAAGCCCAGGCCACACGCCAGTCCCCGAGCTAAGGCACTACAGTCGGACACTCCCATCCAGCCGGCCCTGGGGGCCGACCGCGGCGGGTGGGGGAACCCAACCACCAAGCACACACGTGCACACAGGCAGCGCGAGTCTCAGCGAGGAAAAGAAACACACGCTCAGGACTTCTGGACCATGTCGCATTCAGGGAGCTTTTAAGGCAAAAGGAAACGCCAGGGAGCAGTGGCGGGAGGGGGCACAGGGGACACCTAAGCCTTTCGGACTCTACAGCAGTCACGCTCCCGGCTCAGTTCTCTCACTGCACACACAAGGCCCGACCTGGCGGGCCCCAAATGCCCCCCCTCCTCACTGCCGCCCTGCTGCTCCCCCAGTCAGGCCTGGGCACCAGGGACGCTGCTCACACGCCCATCCCCTGCCGCCCACCGCCAAGACCCGACAGTCCTCGGGGTGGGAATGGGCCTCTCTACCCTTGCGGCCTCTGTCCTTCATGAGGGCCTGAGGGCCGCGTGGGAGGTGGCAGGGCCGGTGGTGGCCCTGGGCATGCAGAGTGGGAGGCAGAGGCCCCAGGAAGTGTCCCCGAGCTGCTGTAAGCCTGGGGCAGACACTCCAAGCTAGGTCTGTGGATCAGTGAAGCAGGAAGCAAGACGGAGGAAACCGCACCCAGCCCACCCTCCAGACCGCACCTGCCGCCCGCTAAACACCGCGCCAAGGCTGGCGGGGCTTACCGCTGTAGTGACGTCCCTCCTTTCCTGGCTGCAAGTTCCCATCAGTCTGCACCAAAGAGCGGGAAGACAGGCGGGGCAGCTGCCCTCCAACACCCCGCTAGTCATCTAGCAGAGCAGGGCTGGAGCAGATCCGGGCCGCCAGGCGGACAGCGGACGGCAACAGTGACCCCACGCACATCTTGCAGTGAGTCCTTCGGTCAGTGCCTCCCTCCAGCCCTAAGGCTCGTGCAGGTCACAGTGCAGAAGAAAGGAGGCAGGACAGCAACACATGCACTCCCGCCAGACCCTCCCATGGTGCTGTCTTTGGGAGGCTGCCTCATCCGCCCCCGTGGGTCAGGGACATCTGTGGGGTCAGAGCTGATGGGGCACCAGGGTGGCACTGTCCCAGACTGGGCTGGAGCACGATCCTTCCTTCTGGGCCCCTTGTGTCTGGCCCTGCAACTGGGGAAAGGGAAAGACACCCACTCCCAGCCAGGGCTGTGCAGCGCAGGGCACCCAAGGCAGCTGTGGAGCCCGCCGGGGAGACCACCCTCCTGGCGGCCGCCAGGACCAGCCTCTGGCTGGATTCTGGACAGAAAGAAGTCTCGAGCGCGCATAAGGCTGGACTCATGACACCGAGCAGGGGCTCCTGTCTGCTCCTGAGCCGGCTGGGGGCTGCAGGTGCTGGGGTGACAGTGTTCTCAGGGGCCACCAAGCAGGCAGCCTCAGCCAGAGACAGGGAGCCCAGCCGTCCTCCTTGAGAGGAGCGTCAAGTCTGCACAGAACCAGAGATTCCTCAGCAGAGCTTTCTAGCGTTGTCTCAACATGAGGACCAGAAACGGGTGCCAAGAGTGCCTGTGCGAATCCTCCAGCAGGGCTCTTGTCCCCAGCACTGTGGCAGGGGGTGGCCCAGGACTGTCAGGGTGTGTCCTCTGCCACACTCCCCTGCCTTCCACACAGACCCTGACCCTGACCCCACCTGAAGGCAGATGCCACAGGCCCCGGGCCCAGAAGAGCCCCACCAAGGAGATAGGGGACACCCTGGCTGCTTCCTGCTGTCCAGCCAGCCTCTTTCGCAGAGAGCCCGGGCACCTGGCGGGCCTGGTCACGGCTGCTGCGAGGATCGAGGGAAAACCAGAGCGGGCTCTCCTTCCACGAGCTTCATCCCCCAGGTGGGGTCAGGGGGTGAGGGCTTGCGAATTGCCAAGAAGCTAAAATGGACTGAGCACCTTCCCAGAAACCACAATTGCACCAAATAAGGTAGTAAGTGCCTCTAGCTTCGTCACTGACCACGGAAGCACAGCAACGTGACTCCCCAAGTGTTTGATTTCATCTAAGTCAGAGCAAGGCCGTGCACACCTGCAGCAGAGGCACAGGAGGACGGGGCTCCATCCTCTGGCTGTCCCGGGAACCTCCACTCAGGGCAGGAGATGGCAGCTCCCGAGTGGCGACAGAGGCTGGTGA
Source organism: Avahi laniger (assembly GCA_963575035.1). Taxonomy (NCBI): domain Eukaryota; kingdom Metazoa; phylum Chordata; class Mammalia; order Primates; family Indriidae; genus Avahi; species Avahi laniger. The sequence continues at coordinate 23,979 of CAUYSK010054104.1, forward strand.
CGTGCATGGCAGGCCCTGGGCCACCCGTGCCCAGGCAGACGATTGTGGCTTTGCAAATGATTTCAGATTTTGAAAAAATAAATATAAATAAATATATTCCAAGCATTCTGTTAAGGAAATAAATGGCAAACAGAAAAGACTTCCCAGGTGTAAAGACGCCAGAACACCCATGAAGAGACTCTAAGAAACCCTGTCAGAGGAGCGCAGCAGGAGCGGGGTGCAGGCCAGAGCCCCCACTCGGGGCACACGGGGCCCTGGCCAGGAGCCCTGGGAGGCCAGAGGCACTTAGGGGACTGTTACTGGGGGCCTGAGGTGTCAGCCAGGAGGTCAGGGTGGGCTTGCCCTCCGCAGGGCGAGGAAAGGCACTAGTTAAGGTTAAGGTTTAAATGACGACATTCCTGGGGTCACCAGAATAGACAAATAGAAAAGAGAAATGAAAGCTCCAGGCACAGGCACGCAGGGAGGTGGCCAGGCCTCGTGCCACCTGGGGCCTCACTCCCACAATCCCACGACCCCTGTGGGCGCCTGGAACCTGCGATCCCCACCTGGGGAGGCCGAGGTGCCCCCCTCATCTTCTGGGTAGAGAGGAAATAAAGCTTCCAGAGGCCCAGGGAGGACGGGGGAAACGGGGAGGTCACCAGCCCTGCGAAGTGCAAAAAGCATCCGCTGCCTGACCCCCCAGGAGGGGCCCACGGGTGCCAGGCTCCCCACTGTCACCGCAGGGCTCCTGGCACAGTGCTCCTGGGGCAGCCGGCTCAGCTGGCCCAGGATTTCCGGTTCTCGGGGTTCTTGTGGCTCCTGTCAGCCTTGGCCAGGGCAGCCGTCAATGAGGCCAGGTTGGTGGCGGAGCCTGACAGGGTGGCGCTCCGACGAGCTTCGGGGGCGCCCTGAAGCCTGATCCCCGCGCTGCGCCTCCTCGCGGCGCCCGTGGCCCTGCGCACCCGGCCGGGCCTCACCAGCAGCCCGTAGCCGGGGCTGCAGCGGAAGTACTGCTTCCCGCCGACCGAGCCGTCGTTCTTCCCTGCGGGGAAAGGAAGATGGTGATGTGGAGGGTGACCCAGCTGCATGGCGCCCTGCACCCCCCTCCTCTGCAGAGGCTGTGTCCCCCAGACTGCCACCTCTGGGTCCCCGATAGGCGCTGACCCCACACAGGTGGCTCACAGGCCCTGGCCACTATCTAGCAGGGACTGGATGTGGCCGGCACACGGGGTGACTGTCTCCTATAACAGCAAGCAGTGGCCGCCAGGGACAGACACTCCCCAGTCCTGCAGCCCCAGGTGTGAGGTGACAGGCCCTGGAGAGGGCCGAGGGGAAGCCCAGGTCAGACCCTCTCCCGTCTGGTGATCTAAGCCTCAGCCCAGGACGGATGCGCTGGTCGAATGAATTCTCGGACTCTATCGCGTGGAAACTGGCAAAGCTGCCCAATTATGGCAAGTCAGATGCCACCTGACGCATCGAGATGGTAAGGAAGGGCCTCCTTTGCAGACAGGAAATGCTCTCAGGGAAGGATGAGAAATAGCTCAGGGAGTGTGGAGGGCGGGGAATCCGAGCAGAGGGGACACCGCCACCCATGGTGTCATCACGAGTTGTCTATGACCCACGTCCTGCCCGGTCCCTCTGCCTTGCTCCACCAACTGCACCAAAGGTGGAAGGGCAGAGGGACAGGAGACTGTTCTCTCCCACTCCAGGGACACGGCCCTCCTTCCCCCCCACCTCCCGTCCCCTGCTCTGGCCTGCCCCATCTACTTGCTGGAGGGCCCGGGGTGCACAGGCCACAGCTCTGCCCCGGACACATGCGTGGGCCCTGTGGCCTCCCAGACGTGCCTCCACCCGCAGGCTCTTCACACCCGGGACTCTCCCGTGTGTCCACCAGAGCTCCAGACGCCACCCCTTACATGCGTGCCTTCGGGCTCAGCCAATGGTCCCACCGTCTGCCCTGCTGCTCTCACCACTCAGGCGTGATCCTTGACTTTTTCCTTCCTGAACGGTCCATGTTCAACCCCTCAGCCCTGCTGGCTGCACCTTCCCGTCTTCCCCAACTCTAACCACCTGTCTCCACCCCCAGTCCCCCCGGCTGAGCCACTGTCATCTCCGCCTGGACCTCTGCGACAGCCTTCCTGCCTCCACTCTCCCCTCTGCCCCATTCTCCACAAGGGTGAGCTCTGCCCATTGCACCTAACTCCGTAACAGGGCCGCAAAAGCCCCCCACTCCGGGCTCGCACACTCGGGGAGCCCAGGCTCCACCCCATCTTCTCCTCCACATCGTGCATGTCTTTGATTCCCTGAAGGTTATTTGAGGCCCTCCCTACACCTGCCATCCTCTACCCCCTCACCCCATTTTATTTATGTTCCTCATAGCATTTATTACCATTAAAATTTGCTTTCTTAGTAACTTTCTCTTCACTGAAGTAAAAATCGAGTTAAATCAGGGACTCTGTCTTGCTCACCAAGGTATTCTGGAATCTAAAATAGTGACTGGGTGCTAATGATTGCTTGTTGGAGGAATTAAATTACTGGCTAATTGCCCTTTAACTGTTGACTTCAACTGCAGAGGTAAACTTCTTTCCAAATTCCCCTTTGCATTTCAACAGAAATGGACTTAAAAACTTTTTCCAGCCTGTGCTATATTAATCTTCTAGAACCACTTCCAATTCAAGCTATTGTCTGCTGAATTATTTTTAAAGACAATGAGTGACTTCACAGCTAAGCCTATGGGACCAGAGACAGAGGGTTCACAGGGGTGAGGCCAGGTCTGCAGCCGAGGTGGGAGCGCCGGAGTCAGGGTCCCCGCAGAAAGCCCGCTCCTAACACTTGGGCACCTCCCCACTCGACAGTGGGACCCACCAGGCCACACACCAGCCCTGAAGACCCACCACCACAGCTCACAGAAACTTAGAGACACAAAGACTGTATCAATGGTTACCTGGGGCTGGGGGATGGGAGCGGCCACTACTGGACATGAGGCTTCTTTTTGGGGTGAAAATGCTCTAAAATTAGATTACAGTGATGGTTGCGAAACTCTACCAATATACTAAAAACCAATGAATAGTACATTTTAAATGGGTAAATTTTATGGTATATAAATTCACATGGCAATAAAGCTATTTAAAAAAATAACGAAAATTTTCTGAAAAACAAAGTATTTCCTCAAGTCCTGCCCCTCAGTTTTCTGATCACGTCTAAGATCAGCCACTCTGTCGTGGGACTTAAGGGCCTGCAACCATCTTAGATGTCTTAGTCCTGGCCCCCAACCTGGCTGAGGAGGCCGGGATATCTGAGGAACTGAGCATCAGAGGACGGTCCCATGTGACCCGAGCAGACACGCAGGCAGAGCTACAAATGCAGGCGCTTCCGGGATGTTAAAAAGTCGTTACCAAAGTCATCGTAGTCTTCGGTAACTATTTTGGCTTTCTAAGAAATTTAAGGAAGTGAAAAAACGGAACCTTACTCTTACAAGCCTTAGGAAACTCTTATCAAGCAGAAATTCCTGATTTTCAAACGCGGGGCTGGCTGGGAGGCTCGGTAAGGCCAAGAGACAGGCCCAGGGCGCACGACAAGTCCCCAGCGCTTTGCCACGGGCAGCCCGACGCCACACCTGCGGCAGATGGGGCAGGCTCACCTGCGGGCAAGTCCAGCTCCACGCCGACCCACGTCCCCTCCTGGAAGTCCGTGGGCCCGACGTATCTCACGATTCCCAGCTTGTTGGTGCCCACGGCGACATACTCCCCCTCTTTGAGCCACTCGGGGACCTCGTCACCCTCCTCGGAATCCGATGCAACGTCCGGCCTGCCGGGGACCTGGGCCCCAGCGACCAGCGGGTCCCCCTGGGCCGCGGCGGGGCCGGCGTCGGCGCTGAGCATGCGCGAGAAGGACTGCAGCTCGGCCGTGCGCACCCTGCGCACCCGGAACGGGGAGGCGGGCGCGGGGTTGGGCTCCGGGCCGAGCTGCCGGGCGGCGGGCGTGGCCTGGGCCTCCGTCGGGGCTGCGGGGCTCGGGCCGTCCAGCCGGGCGGCGGGCACACTCTGCGCCCCCGAGGCAGCAGACGGCAGCGGGATCTCGGCCTGGCCGGGCGCGGGGCCCCCAGCCGGGGTCACGGTGTCCAGGCCCGGACCAAGGGCGTCGGACAGCGTGGCGGTGGAGACGCTGTGCGAGAAGTACCAGCTCGAGGCCTCGCTCAGGGGGCTGGGGGGCCCGTCCTGGCCCTCGGGGCTCGGGGTGGCCGCGGACACCGGCGGCGGGGAAGGCACTTTAGCTGGCTTGTCGCAGATCCTCACTGCGGGGGCCGCCACCTGCACCAGCACCTCGGGGGCCGCGCCAGCACCCACGCTCTCTGGCTGAGCCTGCGGGGACAAGGGGAAGCAGAACGGCTTAGAACCCGCGGTCAGCTACTGGGTACCCGAACGAGGTGCGCCGCTGACACCCCGCAGCTTTGACCCCAGGGAGCCCGGGGCTTTCATGTGGGTTTCCCCGTTTACGTCTGCGTGACCCGGGCTCTGCAAGGGCCAAACGCTTAGGGGCTGCCGTGCGCCAGGCGGGGTATGGCTGTGCCACTGCTGCTGAGCCACGGGCCGCAGCCCCTGCCTGTCCACTTCTTCCCCTTTCACTCGGAATAGAGACTCCAGTGCCCGCAGTGCAGGGGCAACGTGGTAGGACAGGACCCAAAGGCCTGCCCACAGAGGGTGCACACAGCAGGGCATACTACACCTGCTGCCCATCCAGGCCTCCCAGCCACCCACACTGAGCCCAGGGAACCAGATCCGCCAGCCTCACAAGGAGACGGAGAGAATCACTAAAGAGGCCAGGAGAGCTCTGTTCTCTGACAAAAATCAGAAGGATGATCTCATCAGAGGATCTGAGAGTGCCTGGGCACAG
>CAUYSK010054107.1:0-100679 GCA_963575035.1 Avahi laniger
AAAATGTTTTTTTTTTTTTTTTTTTTTTGAGACAGAGTCTCACTTTGTTGCCCGGGCTGGAGTGAGTGCCATGGCGTCAGCCTAGCTCACAGCAACCTCAGACTCCTGGGCTCAAGCAATCCTGCTGCCTCAGCCTCCCAAGTAGCTGGGACTACAGGCATGTGCCACCATGCCTGGCTAATTTTTTTCTATATATTTTTAGCTGTCCAATTAATTTCTTTCTATTTTTGGTAGAGACAGGGTCTCGCTCTTGCTCAGGCTGGTCTCGAACTCCTGAGCTCAAACAATCAGCCTGCCTCGGCCTCCCAGAGAGCTAGGATTCTAGGCGTGAGCCACCGTGCCCGGTCTAGGAAAATATTTTTGCACTTAGTAGTGGTTCAAAAAATACTCCTTTAAGTTACGAGAGTTAACAACTGTAATATGTGAATACTGCTTTATGATAATCATTATTATTAAAATATGCACACAAATGCTCATATTTCATATAGAAATGAAAATGAATAAGACTATTATAATTTTTACTTTTGGCATGCTCCAGTATTTTGGGGTCATTTAATCTGCTGTGAAGATATAATGGCAAGATAAAATATGTAAATGTGAGATTCCAGGGCACAGGCTGCTAGCCTGCATTATAATTACAGTTAATTTAACTCTGTGTTCTTGACAAGTACAACTTTGAGTTAATCCATACTGTGGGTTTGTTAATACTATTTGTATAGCATTTAAAAATTTACAAAGTATTTTCACATTTCTAATGCCATTAGATCATTTGTGAGACAACATACTTCTAATTATCCATCTCTAATGGGCTCAGAAAGACCAAGATGTGTGGCACAGTAAGAAACAGAATTGAGAATTGAGCTGAATTTTTTATTATTATTCCAAATCTAGGGTGTTGGTCACTACCCTTCCTATGGTTTAATTTTGTTGAATCTTCACTGTCCCTAATATACTTGATTCTCTGAGTATCAAGATTTATGGGAGCCTTTCTTAAATGCCTAAGTAGGTTTGGTTACTCAATGGGGTGACCACAGAATTTACTGGGACACAATTCAGAGCAAAAAAGAGACATTATTAATAATTAACAGAGGAGGTAAATGTAAACCAGGACTGTCCTGAGAAAACCAGAATGTGATCTATCAATCAGCCTTAAAAATTCAGAGAAGCATGTTAATTCTTCTGTAAAACCAATGTATAGAAAGTTATTTATGAATTTTCTGTTTTGAAATATTTATTAATTTCTATTAGAAAAACTGCATTTTATCCAATTACATTTTAAAAATCCAAATTTACTTAAAAGATCTCAATAAATATCTAATTTGAAATAAACTGTAAAAATATTTATATGCGAGTTTTGAGTGAGAAACCTGCTTTTCCTCCCAAAACAGGCATAAATAAACATAAACGCATTAATTGCGACCATTCTGAGAACAACAAATGTCTTAGGCATTATTATGGACTACATGTTTGTACTCACCCTCGAATTCATATGTTGAGATCCTAACCCCCAATGTGATGGCTTTAGGACATGAGGTTTTTAGGAGGTAATTAGGTTATGAGGTTGGAGGCCTCATGAATGGGATTAGTGCCCTTCTAAAAAGGACTCCACAGAGCTCATTATTTCTCTTTTTGTCATGTGAGTTTACAACAAGATGGTCATCTGTAAACCAGGAAGTAGGCCTCCTGCACAAGACACAGAATCTTCTAGTAACTTGATCTTGGACGTCCCAGCCTCCAGAACTGAGAAATAAATATTTGTTGTTTAAGCTACCTACTCTATGGTAATTTGTTATGGCAGCCCAAACTAAGACAGACATAAACAATTGTATACTTAATATCACATAATTGAATATGTCATTTAGTTGAAATCAGACAATATGTTGAAAGCATCCTTAAATCTTTGGCAATTCCAAAGTCTCCTTTTGCTGATCTGGTTTTTTTTTTTTCTAATTAAAAACTTTTAAAACACTGGCTACAGACTGATTTACAACAAATATCAACAAATAATTTTGGTGTTTAAAGTTTAATTATTGGAAAGGATTTTACTCTTTAAGTTCAGCTTTACCTTCTCTTGGTAAAATTTAAATCACTTATAATAGTTTAAATTTCTGTAAGCAAAATCAGTCATCTATTATAAAATACATTAGCCATAGGCCAATCATTCTTACTGCAAAATCACTAAAAATTTTAATTTTTTAATTTCATAAAAATTCCAATTTGCTGGTTTACACAACACAGTGACATTTATCTGTTAATTCAAGATGATAAAACATCTTCAAAGAACTTTGCAACACTTCCTGTTTAGTCAATATCTAAAACATTCTTCCAATGAGAAATTAGGTAGTTGAAATCTCTGTTACCAATTAATTGGTCATTAGGCCAATAAGTATTTATCGATGGCAGAAATACCGTGCATAAAAGGTCAGGGTTACTTTCATCCTTAAGATGCAAATCAGGTTTTCTTAGATTCCCTTAATCCCAGTTTGGAAAAGTAATTTTACTCCCAAATAAGAATAGCTATAAAATTTTAATATAAGTCAAGTGCTCTGAGAACATTTTGTAATGCTCAGCAATTAAAGGACCTCCTTCTTTGCTTTTATAATAATGGGTAAAGTTTTGATATTAATGAATACAACTTTGATGTCTTTGCACCTGAGCCTCACCTTTGAAGACCTCATATCATACAACCTGTTCTTTGGCATTGACAAGATGCCACTGGAAAAACTGGCATTGCAGTTAGATATAATGTTCCATAAGAAAAAAAAAAAAACTCCAAAAGATCTTCATTTTGTAGCACATACTGGCCAACTGATTAAACTCAATGCCATAGTGACACCAGTATATGCATATCTTGTACTCAACCTATAGATCAGTCCATAATGTTTTTGTACTATTTTTAAGGCTATTTCAAGGATATAGTAGTAATCATGAAGTAATTTCATAATGTCTACAATATTACAGTTGCATAATTTTTTTTTTATTTTTGAATAGGAATATTAGTATTTTACTGAACCATATTTTTAGACCAATTCTTAGATTCCTTGAATTTTTAATACAATGATTCTTAATAAAGAATGATTAAAATAGGTAAAATACATGTTAATAAATAATTTTGTTTTCCATTAGTGCTATGCATGGCTTACGAAGAGTTCATATAAGCAATGAAAATATAGTAAAATACTATTAAGAGTTTTTCGTTTATATAGCCATTGAAAACAGCAACCTAATTGACAGCATTTAAGTGGGCTTCTGGGGTGAAACTTAGATTTTTCATTGGAATACACAGAATATATTATACTAATATACTATTATGTCTATAATAACAGAAAACCATAACAAATATTCCTTCCTAGGGACAAATTCAAAATAATCACAGGAATCTTTTAGAGGCCCTTACAAGTTAGGAGTAAAAATGTTCTTTAAAAGATACTTATAGCTATATATCAATAATTACATTAATTATAAACCCACTTATATGCTGTTTACATGAGATACAAGTTAAATATAAGGACACAAAAAGGCTAAGATAGTAATATATATATAACATGGAAGCAGTAAAGCAAAAGAAAGTTGATGTATCTATCCTAATATCAGACAAAAAAGATTTGAAGTTAAAAAAATTATTAGAGATTAAGAAGGGTATTTCATAATGATAACAGATAAATTACCAGATAAATATAATATTCCTAAATATGCATACACTTAATAGAATGATTTTAGAACATAAAGAAAAAACTGACAACTGAAAAAAGAAACAGATACAGACATTCAAAATGGGGGATTTTAAAACATCTCTCTCAGTAACTCCAGATAAGCAATTCAGTAAGATTACAGAACATATGAACAACATAATGAATAAACAGTCTAATTGTTGTACACACATATCTATATGCATACATATTTACATTATGTACATGTAATAATGTAAAAAATAATGGCAAAATATATTTTGCTCTAATGCATATGGAACTTTATCATGATAAACTATACCCTGGGCCATAAAACAAGTTTAAACAAATTTCAAACGTTTGAAATCACTGATATTTTCTGACCACTGTGACATTAGCAAAAACAACTAACTTAAGAAATCCTAAAATATTTTGAAATGAAACAATGAACTTCTGTGAGTTAAAGAATCATAAGGGAAATTACAAGATATTTTTAAATAAATGATTATGAAACTACAGTATATCAAGTTGTAGGATTCAGCTCATGCTGTGCTTAAAAGGAAATTTATAGTCTTAAATATATATATTAGAAATAAAGAAAGGCTGAAAAAATCTGTGATCTAAGAGTCCATCTTAATAGCTTAGAAAAGGAACAGTAAATTAAAACCAAAAAAGTAGAAGAAAAGAAATAATAAAGTTAAGAATAGAAATTAATAATGTTACAAACATATAATCGCGATCACAGATATAATATATAATAAAACAGAAAACAATACAATTTCTAGCAGATAATATAGGAGAAAATCTAAGTGACCTTGGGTTTGGCAATGAGTTTTTAGATACTATACCAACAGGTTGATCCATTAAAAAAATCGATAATCTGGACATCATTAAAATGAAAATCTGCTTTGCAAAACATAGTTAAGATAATAAGCAGACAAGCCACAGACTGTGAGAAAATATTTTCAAAACAAATATCTGATAAAGACTTGTATCCAAAATAGACAAAGAACACTTAAAACTCAATAAGATAATAACAACTCGATTAAATTATGGAGAAGAGATCTGAACAGATATCACACCAAAGAAGGTACACAGATGACAAACATGCAATGAAAAGATGTTCAATATCATATGTCATTAGGGAATTGCAAATTAAAATGAGATACCACTACATATCTATTATTATAAAGGCTAAAACCCAAAACACTGACAACACAAAATGCTGACAAGGATGTGAAACTCTCATTCATTGCAGGTGGGAATGCAAAATGATATATCTACTATAGAGGACAGTTTGACAGTTTCTTAGAAAGCTAAACATAGTATTACCATATGATCCAGCAGCTGGGCTCTTATATATTTATCCAGATGAGTTAAAGACTTATGTTTACACAAAAACCTCTACATACGTGTTTATAATAGCTTTATTCATAATTTCCAAAATTTATTCATAATTTCCAAAAAGATGTCTTTCAATAGATCAATGGATAAACAAACTTTGATACATCCATACAATGGGATATTATTGATTGAAAAAAATGATCTATCATGCCATGAAAAGACATGGAGGAACTTTAAATGCATATTGCTAAGTAAATGAAGCCAATCTGAAAGGCTACATACTGTATGATTCCAATCATATGACATTCTGGAAAAGGCAAAACTATTGTGATGTCAAAAAGATCAGTGGTGCCCAGGGGTTGAGAGAAAAGGGGGAAGAATAATCGGTGGAGTACAGGGGAGTTTTACAGTGAAACTAATATGCATGATACTGTATTGATGGATACTTGACATTTGGCATTTTTCAAAACCTATAGAACTATACAAGACAAGGAGTGAATCTTAATGTAAACTGTGGACTTTAGTTAATAATACTGTATTAATATTCGTTCATCAATTGGAACAAATGTACCAAAGCAAGATTCTAATAATAGAGGAAACTGAGGGTGAGAAGTCGGGGAGACAGTATATGGGGAAACATTCTCTGCGTTTTATGCTTATTTTTTCTGTAAACCTAAAACTGCTCTAAAAATTAAAGTCTATTAATTTTTTTAAAAAAATATAGCCATATCTCTAAAAATGTGATAGAGAGAAATCAAAAAAATGGATGGTTATTTAAAAAAAAGAATTGATATAATTTTGTCAATATAGATCTTATAAAAAATAAAAGACAGAAATAACCAGTATTGGAACTGAAAAAAGGAACTGAAATCACTACAGATTGTAGAGGCATTAAAAAATAAGGATATTACGAAAAATTTTATGCCAGTGAATTTAACATTTTAGGTCAGTCAAACAAATTTCTGGAAATACCTTAGCAAAAGTAGTAGAAAATCCAAATAATCCCACATCTATTAAAGAAATTGAATTAGAAACTTTCCAACAAAGAAATTTCCAGGCTCAGTTGACTTTACCAGTGAATTCTTCCAAACTGTAAGAAAGAAACAATACCAGTCTTCCACAAAACTCTGTCAATTAACTTGACCTTCAAAATCAATCAATATAATTCATTATAATAATAAAATAAAGAAAAAACAACCAGATAATCTCAATATATGTAGGAAAAAACAATTGAAACAGTTTGACACTTGCTGAGATAAAAACACTTGGCAAATTCAGAATAGATGAGAACTTCCTTGATCTGATAAAATAGCTACAGAAACCTATCACAAAAATCAAACCTAATGAAGAAATACAGAAAATTTCCTCAACATGGGAGATGAGACAGGATGCCCCTTATCCTCACATCTATTCATCACTCTACTGGAAGTCCTACACAGTACAATAAAGCCAAGGATTAAAAAAAAAAAGCTTAAGGATTGGAAAATAAATAAAAATATCATTAACCATAATAAACAAGGTTGTGTATATAAGAAATCTAAGAATCTTCAATCTATAAGAATAAATATGGGAATTAAGCAATGTTACTGGATCACAGAGTAGTAACTGAGAGGGAGAGAGATGCTGGTAATGTTCTATTTCTCAATTTGGATGGTGGTAACATGGGTGTATTTACTTTGTGAAAATCCAGAGCTATATACTTCTAGATAATGCACTAGTTTGTATACATATTATACTTCATAAAAGTTCACTTTATGTTTTATAAAGGGTAGAGAGTTTCAGTTTTGCAAGATGAAAAAGTTGTGAAGATTGGTTGTATAACAATGTGAATATACTTAACACTATTGATCTGTCTGTACCCTTAAAAATCTATCTTATATGCATTTTGTCACAATTTGATTTTTTTTAAATTTAAAGTTTGCCTTAGAAAAGATAAATGCCATTTAGAAATAAATACTAAAGTATGTGGATCTAAATAACACATAGAAAAACAATCGAAGTGAGAAACCTGTAGCCCACCATCAGAGAAATTTCATCTCCCTCCACTCTAGGCTCCAATGAACAAAATTGTCAGCCACATTGAGGACAAATGGAACACCACTCTCAGAAGTCACAGTCACATTCTCAGACATAAAGCAGTATCCATCATAAGATATATCACCGATTTAATAATAGCTTCTGTGTGAAAATAACATTCCATATTTATACTCACCTGTAGACAACATAGAAATATTTTCTTCCAATCAAGAAAAAATGGGACATATATGGGAATGAAGTAAGATTCACTGGTTTACCTATCCTTGGTACGCAAAATCAATGACTCAAGGTAGAACTAACCATCCCTTTTTCTTAAGCCATCTTGACCGCAAGAATACTTATAATGCAAAGAAACCCATCATTGTAGGAGGTTAAATCTATTCTAGCACTGATCTAAGTATTGATTAAATAAACATGAATATAACTCTTTATATATTGATTAAATAAACATGAATATAACTCTTCAGTACACTAAATATCAAAGATATAAGAAAATGAGAGTAGTGCTAGTATCTGAAAAAGTCAGGGTTTACCGGGACAACATTTTTTGCATTGTATTTGAAGTAAAACCTTCCCTATTCACACTGACTTGACTGGATGAGATAATTCTTCAATAGGTGATTCTGCTGCTTTGGTGGAGTTGACTGTTGCTTGCTTGTTGGTTGAAAGGACTGTACAAGTTTTGTTGTACTTGATCAAATGCTATCTTTCCTGGCCAAAGGATCTCCATTAACCTGAAAGGTGCTTTTATACTCTTTGGAAAGGTTTAACCTCCCAGGCACATGGTTTAGAGGATGAACACAGTTTGGATTTTGGCCCTAATTACTCTGTGACCTGGTGCTCTTGTGTAGGGCACAACTTCTATAACTCTGTCCAGTCACCCAGCCTGGGCATACATTGGCATAGTAATGAAGTCCGGCTGTAATCTTTGCTGGCATATATGGCGATGTTTGAACGTCAGATCCTCTTGTATAAGATTATCAGTATGTTATGATACATCCAAATGAATTGGCAAAGAAATGTAGGCTTGATTGGACTGTAATGCATATGATATTGGACATATTTATTGTCACTCCTCCATAGATGAACAATACTTTGTAAAGAGATTTTTAAATACTTTCAATGGATTATTTTTGGGATATTTTAAGGGGTTTGCCTTCAAAGAACTGTATAAACATGAAGAGAAGGACAGCTTCAGGGCTTTAGGCACAGCTATATACTCCTGCCAGAGAGGCATATTAATAAATTATGCTACTTTTTCATGCTCAGAGTTCGTAACTATAACCTTTCAGATTTACGTGTAATAAACTGACTCTTTTTTAAAAGGTTGCACACAGAAATGCCACTTTAAGTTTGCAACAATGATTTAAAATATATAATTTATATCTTAAAAGTACAAGCATTGAGAGGAGCCCCCAATATTTCTTCACATAAAAACAAAGGAAATAGACACATTTTTGGTTTTTGGGGAAAATATAATGATTCTGAATTTTTTCTGATTAACAAAGAAAACGGTCTGCTACTTCAGTGTCAGTGATTACATTACAGTACAATGGAGAAAAGTCACTAATGGGTACCTCTGAGGTCAGGCCTGAGACTGAAGCATTCAAATTTGTTAATTAATGAACACAGGACAGAGCTGTGCTTCTAGGATGTCAAGCTTTGTTAACAAATCAAAATTTGAAGTACTATTAAAACCTTAAATACCAGACTAAGAATATCATACTAATGTATGGCCTCTGAAATAAGTAATTCTCTTCCAAACGCCTGGGACATATTTGGAGGGGAGAACTTAATCAGAGGAACTGCCAGTCTTTCATCAATGGCAGGAAGACAATGGGATATTCAAGATGCTGAAAAGAATTTCTGTAAATATATGTGCACTTTTGGTCACTGCTTTCTGATGAAGAAAATATTGTGCATAATCACTCAAGAATGTATTTAACATAAATTATATTTGCATGAATTATGTTTATTCATATGGTCAGACACATAATGGCTTGCTTGATAAATGGCTGATTAGTCTTATAATCAGCCCAAGAGGGACTCATTTCAAAAAACTCTCTCTTGGGGGCACCTGACTTTCTTGATATTTTTCCATTTGCCTCTAAACAGTGAAATGGTACCAGATTTGGGGGCCCAAAACAGCTTAATTCCAGCTTCCAGTTTGCAATCTCGGCATCGCTTCCTCAAGCTAGGATGCCTGGACAAATTTGACAATCGCTCACCACAAACTGCAGAGTTCCAAGAAGCACAACCAAGTGGCCAATGAAAAACCACTCCGAGGAAAGGGAGCTATTCATAAGGAGAAAACACCTTCAAGGGAACTGTGATTTCCTTTTTTAATAATATAAGGAAAATGTGATATTTCCATTGAGGAAAAAAGAATTACTGCCTATGCCAGCATTACTAATCACTGTGTTTTGAGGGTGGGACTACTGCCTCCACCTGAGACTCAGCATGACACACTCAGGCGTAGAACATGCCTTCAGTATTAAGGGGAAAACAGTTGAAATATTTCCCTGTTGTTAGATATCCTTATTCTGCTGAAGCCAGTCTTATTTTTTCCACTTCATGTCTTGCCTCAATAATATTCTCAATTCTTATGGCTAACTCCTTCTTCAAATCGACTTTAACATTTTTTTGGGAAGTTTCTCCTGACTGATTCTTACTCTGAACTCCAGTCTGGATATGTGATCCTCCTATGCACTCCAATACCAGCCTGTGCTCTTCTGTATCACTGATCACACTGTAAAATAATGATTAGGGTGTTTATCTATCCTTACACCTTTTTTTTTTTGTCTCCCCACTTTGTAATGTCCTAAAGATTAGCACTGTGGATTATTTCTTTGCCTTTTATTTGACATTCAGATGGTGAATAAAAGAATAAAGTCCTTACAATTTACCTCTCTTATACACCAATGTCTGAGTATCTCTACTGTTTATTACATTTGATATCTTGGTATCTATTGGCCTCTGTTTTGTCATTATCATAAACTTCTTTCAGGAAAGGAAATAAATCAGATTGTAAAAAAAGAGTACGCATTTTTATAGTGCATATAATAATATAATCTTCCACACTTTCAGGTAGAAAGTCTAAGATCAATATTATTATTTTATTGGCATCTTAGATCTGTGTTCAGGTGATTGTTTAATACTCCTCTGTATCTGATAATACAATGAAAATGGTTTTTCAGTTCTAGAAAATAGGAAAATTAATATAGATATATAGTGGTTAATTACAACATGGGAAGGTAACATAGTAAAGCCTGTAGCTAAAGAGTATTATAATTAAGATAGATAAATTAAAATAGCATAGGATTTTCACCTTTCTCTCCGTTACTAGGCAGGAATGACCAATTAGGTCAGATATGATAAAATCAATTTTATGAATCATAAGGGTGCCTTTTCCTTATTAAGATTGTTTCCTCATAATATAAGTTCATTATGTTATAAAGGCACTTGCTCCTTGCAAACACAAACAGTGTCTTAAAAGTCGAAGTGCTGGGCTTGAAATTGCTGTTGTTAATAAAAGGTATATGACTACAGTGTCTACTTCTTGATTTTATCTTTTTTTTTTCCACAAGCAGTTTGTGACCTTGAGAAAATATCTTTATCTAGTGAATATAAAAATATATCTAGGTAGATACATTGAAGACTTAATTCTACCTACTGGCATTTCAAAACTAAGCATAACTTCAATTCAGTCTTTGGAATTTTAACAGGAGTTGTACCCAAATAGGAGGTGTCAACAATATAGTTTATTTCAACATAAGCATATTTTTATGAATATAGATTTTTTTTAAATACCTGCTACCTTTCAGAAGCCTCCAATGAAGCACTGGAAAAAAAGTTTTCTCCACTAAGGCTTATGTTTTAAATAGTCCCATGATTAGAATTCACTCTCACATGTTACTTTATTGCTTTTGCAAACTTCTTTTTTATTTAGTTTACTTACTTACTCATTTGCTTTATTCATATGTTATGTAACAATGTAAGAGCTCCAAAGTGAAAACATTCCATACAGTCAGTATTTTTCCTGGCTCAACAATACATTCAATCTGCTATCCATTTGCTAAGCATGGCTGAAACAAAGCACTGATCAGGCAACTGTGAAAATGTATAATACCACTAATTGTGATTGACAGCCTAATTAAGTTGAAGGTGGGGGTGAGGGTGGGGTGGGTAGCCCCATGTAGATTATTTGCCTAAACTGAACCTCCCATTAACCCCACAGGACACTTAGCAATTTTAATAGGTGGACTCAGGATTTTTTTTTTCTTAGAAAAATTTTAGATTCTATGTACTTCATTATATAGAGGAATTATATAGAAATTATTTAAATATTACAATCAAACTGATTATTAGAGAATAGGTATTAATATATAGGCTTAAAACAGGCCACATTTTGATAAATAACAATAAACCAATTGTTATTGTTTTTTGAAATGTATGCATATTTGCACTTTCAGTGTTCTGAAAGGTATCTATTTTATAAAATAGCTCCTTGTAAACTCACTTAATAGCAATGCTTTTAAAATAGACATGGAAACTTCCTTAGATAAACTTAAGTAAAGACTTTCCTGATATTTAATCTGATCTGCCAATGTTTAATGGCTTGATCAACTGATAAATATTTATTTCATTTCTATATTTTTTAGCATCATATATATAAAATGAAGTATAGAGCCTACTTAAAATGTAAGCAACCTAGTATATTTGGTTGCCAGTTAAATTCTTTCTAAAAATTTTGTTAATTAAATATGATGCTATATAGTGTCTAACAGTGTTTCACAAAAATGTGTTACAGGAAGCAAGATATTCTGCAAAAAGGGGTCTGGGGCCAAGTGAATTTGGGAAATATTTTATATATGAAAATTCAAAATGCATATTAGCATTAGCTTATATAGAGACATACAAATAGTCTATAAACATGGAAAACTAACTTCTTCAATAATCAGTGAAATGCAAATTAAAATAATGGTAAAAATAATTTTTTTCATTGATCTTATTAGGGATGATGAAAAAAGAAAATCTTCAGTATTGACAAAGAAGTGGGGAATTATATATATTCTGGCTGAAAGTATGTATCAAAAATACATTTACATTTTGATCCAGCAATTATTTGATGAATTCAATCTAAAAAAATTAAGGATGTGAATCCACACACACACCCCTCTCTCTCTCTAAATTTGGAATTTTTTCTGGGCTATATTAAAACTGTGGTACAATAAAATAATTTTTTTCTTTTTTGCTTATCAGTATTTCCAAATTTTTAAAAACTGAAGTTTTAAAAAAAATATAAAAATTTACTGAAAAATATATTTGAAATCAGTTAACCTAAAACTGCATAACATACTTTAAAGCCCTTATTTTTAAACTGCTAAAAATAAAACCAAAGCAAAAACTAATTAACTCCATGATTTCTAACAGTCATGCCTTAACCTTATAGAATTTACTGATATTTAAAGTCCAAGAAACTAGATGAAGACAGGTATTTACAACCAAGTGAACAAATCTAAAGACAATAAAAACAAAGAATAGTTCAGATGATCCCCAAATGTTTTATCATTCAGTCCACAAAGCTGAACTTAGTGCCTCAATTTGTTGCAACAAAGATGAGAGCTAACTCATTATTTGAAGAAACCACTTGAGGAAAATGGACATTCACAGAAACATCAAGCTGATGTCAAAAGATGCCAATTTTTAACATAATAGAATGCTGCATTACGTTTATCTTCTTAGATATGTTACTTATAATTTTATTATTGTAATATCCATTGTTCTATAACAATATATCCTTAAATGCAGAATCCTTAATAGTCCAAAGGGACAAGTTAAAAGTAGTTACAGACTATTACCACTACTTGAAAGTAAATCTAGAGAAGAAAGGCTAATCAAGAAAGAGGGTAATATTTACAGATTTGGATTAAAATAGATCTGTAAAGAAAATAGGACATGATAGGTTCACTAGAAATGGCCAGTGATGCTGCCCCATGAGAGGCAAACAGGCGACATAAATTAAGAGTAGCCATTTGTATCTCCTTTAAAAAGTCTACCTAAATAAAAATCATTATGTATGTTTGTTGGAACTCTTACTACGATATATATTTCATTTAAAATAAAATTAAGGGACACAGCAGACTCTTCTAGTGACCTAGATAAGCACATAGCTGAACGTGAACTCAAAACAATAAAGTAAAATTATAAGATTTCTAAGAATAATATATATGAAGATTATTTTTCAAATTATATAAATAAAGGCAATTTCTCAGTAATGTCTCCACCAAGAATGCCACAAAAAAATGGAAGTGCTATTCATATAATCATACCTTTAATTTGAAAAGTATTTTATCAATGTTGAGAAATGTTTTATCACCTAGATTATCTGATTCAAATCTCACATTAACTCCATGTATGCTTACATCTGTATTTAAGAAATACTACAATAGATCCCAGTTATTTCTATCTTACTGTACAACACAGTTACCACTAGACACATATGGATTTTTCAATTTAAGTTTAAATAACTTAAAATTAAATAAAAGTAAGCATTAGGTTCCTTAGTCACAGTAGCCATATTTCCAGTGTTTAATAGCCACATATGGCTAGTGGTTCCTCTGTTGGACAGTGCAGGTATAGAATATACTCATTATTGTAGAACAGTCTATAGACAAGGCTCCAAAGAATGCTTGGTAGAGAACACATGACCTACTAAGCAGCTCTGGAAGAAAAGCCTGTATCTGTAAGTAAGGCATAACCCTGTACATTGCTTCTGGGATCATGGTCCATAGGGTGGTGAGTCAGACTGGGAATAGTTACCCCCTTTTATAGACTAAGATCTGTGTCCAGAGAGATAAACTGCCTTCCCTGAGGTTATATACATAGTGCATTGCAGACCAATGAGCAGAATCTAAGTCTAGGGCCTTACCTAGTCAGAGACCACACTCTGGGGAAAAAAAAAAAATCCCTATGTTGCCTCCACTCAAAATATAACTAAACATAATTCATAGTAAATTAGTTGAATACAAAAAATACTATCATAAATTTTCTCTGACTATATTATATAGCTAAAAACTATAGCACTGCCACTAACTTAATCTTATTTAAACTGACTGGATATACATAGTCTCCAAAAATATTTTGAACTGAATTTTAGACAAACGTTTAAGGGCTAACTGGATTGAGCAATACAGTTATTGTATTACAGTAGAAGTATAAAAATTCATAAAATCAATCATTTAAAAACTGACTAGGGGAATTAGATAATTTGGGTAAATGTGCTATAGTGGTCAAGCTGTATGTCCGATACTTGGTCTATTTATATGGTAAGCATTCACTTAGAGTTTAACAAAATTTAACTTACTCTATTTTAGCCAGAAAAATATTGGATATAAGGCAGTATTTTTAGGAGAATTTTAAGATGTAGGAAAGAAGATGATTACTGGATTGGTTTTAGTATGAAAAGCATTGTGAGAAAAGGCATCGTGTTGACAGTAAAACAATTTTGGAAAAACAAAAGTGCTGAATTTAAAGTTTCCTTTGTCACTGAGATTCCTAAGTCTACTACTTCCCTAGAAAAAGCACATAGTATGACCATATTATTCTTTATTAAAACAAAATAATTAAATTAATTAAAACAAAATAATCATATCTTAGTTAAAAAAGATTGTCTGAATTTTCCCCCTTTGTCTAGCTGGGCATATCCTGCATGGCCAAGAAGAACACACACTTATCTACTCTTTTCCACTTATTCCTAGATTCATCATCTTCCTCCTCTGCCAAGCATGAACACCAACCCTTACCATATTCTAGGGGAGTATGTTAATATCCTATTGTCAAACAGAATTCTATTGCGAAATGTGGTATGTTCCATTGTCAAAAGAATTTCAGAGCAAGAAGGGCCTAAAAGGTCCTAAAAGGCTCTAACTGTTCTCTGTACATATCTGCATATAAGCAGCGCCACAGTAAGGTCTGTCTCAGTTACATCTGCCTTCCCCTAGGAACAGGTTTGGGAAGTGAATACAGGACCTCCAAGGCAGCCTGCGGGCAGCAAGAGAAAAGCCTGTATCACTATAACCCTATGAGAGGCTTTCTGGTCCTTGATCCATAGTCTCTCCATAGAGAGTCAGGCTCAAGAAACAGCAGGCTATATAAAGTTTGCTGCAGTGCACATTAAAATGGCAAAGCTCTTTCCTCTACTATTTGACCAAGATCATGGCTTTAAATTTTCATGATAGCTTCACCTGTAGGCAGAAATTCTTTGGGTTATATGTTTAATACTAGGGAAAGAAAAAGTAATTCAAATTGGTTTTGATAGGAATCAAAACTACCTGAACTGAGTAAATTAAGTGAATAACAAGAAAAATCTGTGCTTTAAACAAGATTTTTGTGAGTCTTTAAGCCGTAGCACACTCTGCCCTCCAGGTATGAAAATGTGGCATCAGAGCCCATTATATGTCATTTTGTAACATGGACATATACATAACAGACAATCGTGAGTATTTATTTATATTAGTGTAATATTTTATTTAAAAAGAACTATCAACTTCTGGTTTAGAATAACAGAATAAGCACCCAAGTCTACATCCTTTCTCTTTGTTTTAAAAATAATAAAATTATACCAGTGCAGGGAGAAAAGAAAAAAAAAGAAAGAAAAGGTGCCAGGAGAGGACCAGCAAGTTTGAGAAACCAGGTAGAAAGTGAGTAGGTGAAAAGGCCTACGTTGACAAACAAAAGAGGGAAAAAATGCAGCCTAAAATACCAGTAGTGAGCTCTTACTTTCCAGGAAATACAAAGGGCAAGGGTGGGCCACAGAACAATCATCAGGGGAATTAATTAAAATCCACCATTGAGAATGGGCAAGCCGGTAAAACCCCTACTCCTCCCACACCCTCTCCACTTAATAGACCGTGCTTTCTTGCAGAAATGGCTTTTGCCCCCAGGATAAAGTCTGAAAAGTGCATTATTAGTCTAAGAAAACAAACTATCTGTCTGGAGAAAGCACCCAATATGGATGGAGGAATGCGAAAGATAAGCAGAGCAATTCAGTGCTAACTTGCAGCTTCAGTTACAAATTTACAAGTTAAATTGGCTATGCCAGAGTTAAACATTGCCTGGGCAATCGTGGCAACCTGGTGTGCTCAATTCTAAAGTGAAGACCCTAGAAGAGAAGCCTGTCTGTCAACACATCCCAATTTTAAGGGTGACGTTTATTGTTGAAAGAAACCATGTAGAAACACGAAAGAAAAAAATACATGCGGAAACGGAAAGAAACACAACCATGCAGAGTATTTACTTCAGATACTAATCTTATTAATCATCCCAGTCCTTCATTCACATATCGAACCAACAAAAACATTACATATCTGAAGAACACCAACAGCATAAAAAACAACGAAAAAAACCTATCAAACGTAACAAGTGGCAAGAGGTGAAGCAGAAATTCAGAGAAGATTTAAGAATCTTCTTTAATTTGGACCTTCAAAAAGATTTTAATGACTCTATAAAATAAAAACAACATACTGGCTTTTTGTTGTTGTTAAAGAGCTATCATTTATAGCAGAAGATCAATACAGAGAAAAAACAGGTATTCAAGTTTATTATTTGAGTAATAAAGATAACTACTAGAAAAACTTAGAACTAGCAAAAATTGGTGGTGGCAAAAATTACTAAATTCCTAATCTTTTTTTAGCAGTTAGTCACCATATTCTACCTGTAGTTAATAAATCAAGCAACAGAATTAGTATGTCTCATATGATAAATGCTGCAGAAACTCAGCAGAAACAGTTAAGGGGTGGGGGTGGGGGAAGGTGGAGAAAACACATTGCTTGAATTCAGTTTATTTTTGTGTGTGGGGACGGCCAAAATGTCGTGTTTAAGAAACACCTTCCGAACTCCTTTCAGTTCATGAACTGGCCCATCAATCAGCATACATTCAACGTGCTTGGATATCTTTCTAAAGACAAATCCAAAGCAGTAACCAATCACCTGTTTATCGCTGAATGCTCCCAGAAAAACAATTCCCTTCAGATCCCAAAGAACAATAGTCATGAGGAAAATATGAACTGTTAAGTTTCTTGAGGGGAGAGAGTATTTCATTTTCCATTTTTAAGAAACCTAAAAAGATAGAAATTATAAAAGGTGTTTTCTTCTGGGGCTGGGGGAAAAGAGCCACTTCTTATCATATTTGAGTATTTTATATGTACTTTTTAACATTGTGCAGACATTATTTAATTCCTTTGAAGTATTTTTTTAAAAATCTAAGTCAATAGTGAAGCTGAGACTAGGTGGTTAAAAAACAAAATAAGCTTAAAACAAATATTAAAGGCATTTTAAAATGAAGATGAGAATGTCAGAATCTTCAATAAGGCACTAAGAGATGTGGATTTAATTACCTCACAATTCACCAAATTAGCAGCAAGTTTGAACTCTGAGAAACTGTTGTCTAACTAGGGAGAGAATGGTCTCACTAGTTTAGGAAATCATTCTATATTTTTATCCATCTATGGCTTTTCTCAAAGTACTGTATTTTATTCACATGTTCTTCAAAATACTGACAATAAGAATCAGTATAACCTAAATTGAATTAGTCACAATTTTCCAAGTTTAAGAATTACTATGTTACTATGTATTTATATTTGGTTTGTTCAAAGAATTAAAGCTGGAACTGAGTAAGAATACGGAAACATCTAAAATTTTCAAACGAGTTAAATAATTAGTACCTATTAAACTCAGCTGTAATGTTTCATTTGGCTTTATTAATGCCAGTAGCAGTAGTACTTTGTTACTAAAACTACCTTTGCTACTTTGTAGTACATTTTTATAAGTGCATTACAGTAGCATGAAATTTTGTGCTAGGTCAAGAGAAATTGTTTACAACAAGCAATATGTTGTTTAAAATATATTAAAGCATTAAGTAGAAGAACAACAATATAAACTACTGTTTGGAAATGACGTCCTGATATATTTCAAATGACTGTTTTGAGAGAAAGTTTCCCACAAAAGTCTCAGTTAAGATGGAAATTTGTTCAATCAAATACTAATCTATGTTACCATTTCAGAATAGAGAAATAGAAATAATTTAAATTAATACAATAGTTGAATGCATTTTATTTTTAAAAGTTTTTTAGTTTTTAAAAATTAAAATCAAAGAATTGGTTAAGCAATAACACTATGAGACAAATCATTATTAAGTGTATTATAAGATGCAAATATTGTTAAAATATATGTGCATATTTAATGAATGAATTAAAGTCACCAAGCATTCCATAAAGTGTCATTTAATTTGACTACTGATAATAAGGTATTTATAAATGGAATTTTAATAGAAAAGTAAACATCACTAAAAATATTTCCAATAACTCACATTACAGTAAATCTTTTTACCCTCCCTACATCCCACAAATAATCTTTTTTTCCTGAAATACTTATAGAACATATCAGAGACTAAGTGCCATAAAATACTTTTTAAACTTCATTCTATTAAGTAGGCCTTATTCAGTTCAGTCATCGTGTATATCTGATATTCAGTAGTTACCAGGTAAAAATTCAGTCAAGCAAGTTAGTTGCATTTTGTAGGCAAACTCCAAAAGTCTTATATTATTGAAAGTATCTTACTTTTAAACTAAATTTACTCAGAGCAATTGTTTGTGCAAACACACCTTTTTTCTCACACACACACACACACACACACACACACACACAAAACCCAGCCAAACAAATATCTAAAAACTATGCTAAATATAATAACAAAACACAAAATTATGTTTTCCTCAGACTTTTAATTATTACATTAAACATCACGGTAAACTATAAAGATACTAACTATTTAAATTATAAAAGCATTTGTATACTATCTTGAAGCATATTAAAAAATATACACACATACATATTTTAAAGCAACAGAACAGAATGTTTACTTTCAATAGTTGTGTTTTACGATGGTGTTTCTTAAACTTTAATGAACATAAATTAACCGAGAATCTTATTAAAATGCAGATGGCAATTCGGTAAGTGTATTACAGGGCATGAGATTCTGCATTTTTAATAAATTCCCAGGAGATTTGACCTGGTCTATAGAACACACCCTGTGTAGAGAGGCTCTGGAGTAAGTATTTCCTAATTTTGATCAATCTTTAGAATCATATGGGGCACTTGGTAGAAATACAGATTTTCTGACCCTTTCACTGACAATAATAAATCTCTAAGTTGGGGGTGAAATTCAGAAAAATGTGGCCCAGATGGCTTCCCAAGTTTGGGAAATGTAGATTTAAAGATTGGTAAACTTAACAAAAACTCTATCCATTCTTTAATATCTTACTGTTTCTATAACTCTTTACATACTTCAGAAACTTTTCTTGGTCAGTAAGAAAAACTTACCACTAGATGATAAATGAAACAAAAATAAAATAGAATATTGCTTACCATTATGTTTTCACTCAAAACTATACTTTCTTTCTGGTTCTATGAAGAAATGTTTAGATTAAGCATTAAGCAAAAGAAAACAAAATTCCACAGAAGCAAATCAAAAGGAGATTGCTCTTTAAAGTACCTACTATGTGCCAGCCACTGTGCTAGAAACACTTCTATGCATTTCTCATTATGTAGCATGGAAAAATGAAATAATTTGCCCCCAAAGTAATCATAATCTAGCAAAGAAAACAGAAAAAAGTGGAGTAACTTTCCAATCCATGCAGGTTTTATGGTGGCAAGACGAAAATACTTTAGCCAGGACATGGGGGGGACTCCATGAACTTTATCACTTCAGGTGGTAGAAAGGAGGGAGAGACTTGAGTGGGCAAAAGCATGGAGGTGGGAAGGGGGTTAGCATATTCAGGGAAGAGTGAATATTTAATTATTTTTGAAAGTTGATTAAAAATAGGGAATAGCAACACACATGGCTGGAAAGGTGAGATTTTAGAAAAATAGCAAATTCGAGAATGCCAAATAAATATTTAGATTGTGAAATAGAAGAGAAGATTTAATGAGAGTAAAGCGTTAGTTCAAGGAATATAAGGAAATGTAAACTAATGGAAGAAATATGGAAGTTGTGGTCAGAATAAAAAAATGGTTAAATTTTTGAGAGCATGAGTTGGAACATTGCCTAATAATTGTCAAAACCTTTTTGTGTTCTTGTTTGAAGTTGGTGGAGCTGAAAATCCCTGGTTAATAGGAGGTGGAGAAAAGCAAAGTCAAAATGTTCAAGGCAACTAAGACCATTCAAATATTCTAATTGTTCTAATGTGAGGGGGGGGAAGCTTTCTTTCAAATGATGGCTGTAGTGGAGTAATTAAAAAAAAAAAATCAGAAAAATGCCACAGGTGGTGTGAGGTAAAGGAGAGATCTTGGCTCAATCATTTACTAAAATGTGACTCTAAACAAATTATTTTACTTTTCAGTTATGCTCAGTTTCCTCCAGGGAAAATTTAGTATAAATATGTACAATAACAATTACTGCAAAGAGTTGCTACATCTAAAAGTGTGGCCTTCTGCTAAAGTGACCACATAGTGATTTCGCCTCATAAAATCTGACATACTTGACACTTTGACCAAAATTCCAGTAAAGGGCAAAATAGAAAAATAATTTAATGCAGTTTGAAGAGCTTCAACAAATTTGCTTAGCAGGTAACTAAAAAAATAAAAAAGGAAAAGGACTCTGATTATCATGTTAAAATGAATTATTTTGGGTAAGAATGATGTAGGAACTACTTGTTCAGAAGTCACAGACATATTTGGAGAGAATAGATTCCCAACTGTAAATCACCAATTCCGGAAATTCTACTATATAAAGTCCACTTTGTAAAGCAGAAATATTATCTACTGTGAACATGCAACTATTTTTATGAAAGGGATAATTTATTGTCATCAGTTATCAATTTAGAACGTTTCCCGGGAAAGGTAAATTAATGCAAGTTTATAGGGGGGAAGGTTGAGAGTAAGGCCTAAGGTTTGGCTCTTGGACAATTATCTGGACACAGAACAAAGAAAACTTGGGTGGAGTAGTTAGCAACGTGACAAATGTGCAGTGAAAGCTGAGCGATAAAGGAAAGTTTCCCAAAAAAGGAAGATCCCTATTTGTATTTTGTTGTTATGTATGTATGTTTTTATGTTTTAAATGTTATAAACTTACCCTTTAGTTTCAATTCTATAAACAGAAAGAAAAGAGGGTTTTTGTTTAAGGACATAACTTTGTCCTATCATTGTTCCACACTGTATAGTCCTAAACACACAGTTAAGCAATTAAATGTATGTCTAAGGGAAGTTTCAGTGGTTGGTTTTTGGGTTGCTCCTATAATTTAAAACTGACAATACAGTGAAAAAGAGACTATCATAATATTTCTGAATATATTTCACTCCTGTTATGTGATGTGTTTTCACAAAAAAGGTTTTTCTAAAAAGTGAAAACCTTTATTTTATTAATTACCAAAAATTAACCAATTACTTAAAAAGTTCAAAATCTTAATGTATCTAAATTATCTAAATGTTTCATAAAATAATTAATGTTCTTCAGATTTATGCTAATCCATCTTAACTTTCTGAAGGAAAGAACACTCACACTGTGACTGTGTTATGAGAGTCTTTACTGAGAAAATAGTTGCTAAGTTTTAACTCTAATGAGTACTTATTCTTTGAGCTAATAATATCCAGTGTAACAAATATGGTGAGAGTAAAGCTCTCACATCTAGAACATTGTAAAAACTCGAACATAATCTTTCCTTCTTTCACGTGGTTTTTCCAAGCAGCAGGAATCCTTAAAAGCTAATATGAAGTTCAAATTCAGATGTTATGACACTGGTGGAGAAGGACATAATGGTAGTCACAAGGCATAAACAGATTTAACAAATAATATAAAGAGGTAATAATATGAGTTTACTCATCTTCGAATTTTTGCCTAATTCACATGGAAGTGGACTTCTATTCTTTTTAAAGATTAATTATCTCCATCTGTTCCCTTGAAGCCATCGCTACACCCCCACCATCTTTCAAAGCCTTGTTTCAATTATTTTATTCTTTTCTCTCTGGCTTTTAATCTTTTAATCTCTGCTGTCACACCCCAAGACCTTCCTCAATTCTGCTTTTGTCTCAAGCCACCATCCTATCGTCTTCCCCTTTCAGCATTTTCCCCCCAGAGACCAGTGTGTACTATTTATGTCTACATACTCCCTTCTCAGTTACCATTCATATCACTGCCACAGAATATATTCTGTTGAAAACACTCTTGCTAAATCTAATGACTTTCTTCATGTCTCATCCCACAGTCTTAAAACCATCCTTCAGTCTTCAGTAATGCTAACCACTCTTAGCTCTCAAACAATCTCTTCCAGTGGTTTCCAGGAGTCCGGGGACAGAAGGATGAACAATTTGGAGGGCACAGAGGATTTTTAGGGCAGTGAAAATATTCTGTGTGATACTATAATGGTGGATACATGTAATCATACATTTGTCCAGACCCACAGAGTATTCAACAACAAGAGTGAACTCTAATGTTAACTATGGACTCTGGGTGACAATGATATGTCAGCATAGTTCATCAGTGGGACCAAATGTTCCACGATGGTGGGGATGTTGATAATGAGAGACTCTCTGGGAGTAGGGCATAAATGGAAAATATCTATACTTTCCTCTCGATTTTACTGTGACTACTTTGAAAACTGTCTCAATTAAAAAATATAGATATTGGCAACAAATCTTGTGCGTGTGTGTGTGTGTGCATGCTCCTATCTTCTATTGTTCTTTGACTGCTGGATCCTGGTTCTCTACTGTCTAATAGAGTCACATTCTTTGCTAGTTTCTTCTTTCCTTACCCAATGTCTTATCTGGAGATTTCTCTGTGCTATCCTCCTCTTCATAATCTCCTTCAAAATTATGGGACTCTAGTTTCCTGTATATGATATGATTTCCAAAATGTTCATCTCCAATTCAGTGCTAACTGTCTGCTGAACACAGATATCCCTCTTCTTTTTCTTCTTCCTTTTTTTTTTTTTTTTTTTTTTGAGACAGAGTCTCACTCTGTTGCCCCGGCTAGAGTGCCATGGCGTCAGCCTAGCTCACAGCAACCTCAGACTCCTAGGCTCAAGCAATCGTACTGCCTCAGCCTCCCAAGTAGCTGGGACTGCAGGCATGTGTCACCATGCCCGGCTAATTTTTTCTATATATTTTTAGTTGTTCAGCTAATTTCTTTGTATGTTTAGTAGAGACGGAGTCTCATTCTTGCTCAGGCTGGTCTCGAACTCCTGAGCTCAAATGATCTACCCACTTCAGCTTCCCAGAGTGCTAGGATTATAGGCATGAGCCACCGCGCCTGGCCCCTCTTCTTAAACAAAATTTATCATCTCCTACTTCCTACTGCCTACCATCAAACCTGCCGTTATTTCTGTGTCCTAGATATCAGGTTAACAATCAGCCAAATACAAATAACCAGGTACAAAATTCCAGGAATCTCAATTTCTTCTGTTTCTCTCATTAAACATATTTAGTTGTTGTATTCTTCCTTAAAGCTATCTTTTATTTCCTTATCCTATCCTTCCCTTAGTTAAGACTACAGTTATTAGTTTTTTGCACAACATCCTCTAACCTGGACACATAGACTCCAATATTTTTTTCTGTTTCCAATCACTTCTTTTTATTATTCTCAAGAATATCTTTAAGTAGGATGGTCTGGTTATGTTACATCCACTTCTTTACTCAAAATCTTACAGAATATTTAAGATCCTTTAAAAAGGGGATTTAAAACTTCAATTTTTAGCACTGGTCCATATATTCAGTGACTATACACGCCAATTATGTTTCTTTTGAATATTTTACCTCAAATAAGCCTTTCCCATGTACTCGTTCCTGATTCCTCACTATACTGACTGAATCTCTCTTTACAGTTTGCATGAGTTTTTTAAGTCCTAAGTCCTATTTTTCCATTTTCATAGTCTAAATTCCTCAAATGTAGGTGAATACTCATTATTTTACTGAAAATATTGCTTCGCATTGTGAAGTATGAATATATTCAATGAATATGTGTTGAATGGAACTGAGTATCGGGGGCCATGTAAGAATAATTCCAAAAGTGTGGATAAGTATAGACATACAAGGTCAAAAGAGGAATTAATCAATGTGGACTGCATTGGTGAAAAAGCATTCATGTGGGATAGCATTAATAATTGAGCAGGGCCTGGCACAACCAGTAGAATATGATAAGCAGAAAAGAAAGGGGAGCAGGCTACGGAAGGGCAGAAAAAAATGGAATATGGTATGTTTGAAAACAGAAGTCGATACATTAGTCAGAAGCCAATGTTTTTGTTTGTGAAATAATAGAGAATAAGGTAGGTAAAGAAAAAGAGGGAGGGTTCAAATGGAGTTCACATAATTGGGGTTCACATAATTGCAAAGCTTAGGTTGTTAAAGGTTTATTCAGCAGACACCAGGCAGCCATTAAAGACAGTGTACTAGTTAAGAGAAAGAGGAATAGGAGCATTTATCCTATGATGATATCAGCGGCAAAACAGGAGGTGTTAATTAACAATGGTGGAATTGGTTCTTCCACATACTTTGTAGGACTTATTTAGAACAAAATTTTTCAAAAGAATTGTAATCTCTGTACTTATTTCTATCACAAGTGCTGTGAATATATTTTATAGGATAAAATTGAATGAATGTTACGGACTTTGTGTTTTTATCTGGTCAATCAGGCATCTATCCTTCACATATTAAGTGTATAATATTTAAATATCAGACTAAGTATTGTATCACTTTTTCTTGGTGTTTCAAGATCAGGAAGGCATAACAAACTCAGTAATCACTTATTTTCAATTGTTAAGGCATAATATTCATCTGATGGATAATAAACAGACAACCTGAAAAGTCAGGGGAATCCTCAGGTTTTGATCCTTTCTATAAAGATATTTCTTGCGTGTGTAGTTGAAATAAAGAGAATATGATTATAAAGGATGAAGATTTGGTAACCATTAGGCTTCTTCCTTTAAGCATGAGGAACTAAATTTGGAATGCCCTATATATCTTTTAAAAAATGTCTTTTTTTCCCCAGCTGAAGTCCTAAGTCGTAATAAAAGAATGTAGGAAATAAATCAACAGTCTAGAATTTCACAATTCACTTTAAAACATTTCTGAGGGAATTACTGAATTTTCCTTTTTTGAAACCTCAACCTGTAAATAATACCATCTCACAGATCTGATTGAGACCTTTTTAAGTTTCCTCAATAAACCACAAGTAGTCAAGTAATATGGATGGTAATTTCAAAAGTGATCATGAAATCTGTTTTTCAAAACTTTTTCATAGGTAAATGTAATTAGCAACATTTAGAAATGATTTCCTTTTTGACAGATATACAGAATTAAAATACACAGCCTGACAAAATTAATACACATGAACCATGAGTTAAGACTAAAGATCTATCAGATCATTAAGAGTTCTCCACAGATTCAATGAGTAATAGAGAGATTACATCAATTCTTTAACATTGTTTTTTCAACTGTGTAATAAAGGAGTTGAATTAGATGACACATAAGGCCCCTTTTAGCTACAATAGTCTATCAGTCCATATAGGATGAAAATGCATGTTAAGTAGATATCCCCTCCTTTTTATTTTGACAATACAGTGACAATGCACAATGCTTCTACTACAGCAGAGTCACTCACTACTCAGGTGATGTGTAAAGAGAAAAGAATAGACATGCAAAAAACACATATTATCCAGCCTCAATATAAGAGAGTAGAAGGGATATACTCTCTTATACTTACAACTTTTAGGCAACAAGCATTTAGGGAGAAATAGCGATAAAATAACAGTACATTTGTTATTCATATTGATTTTCTAATTTTAATTTTGTATTAATTATGAATCAGAAAAATATTCATTAGGTACATGTATTCAAAGGTATATGATGCTCTAGAAATATTTAATTCATAAACTTTTAAACTCGTTTATCAAATTTCTATGACATCACTTTGACAACACTTTTTCCCTCTACAATTACACAACCATCTGTGACTTTATGAGTTATGCTTAATATAATGAGAATTTATCTCTGAGATGTCTGCTTGATGACTCCCTCCCCTTTACTGTAATCTCTTATGATGAAGTTTCTTACTTGTATTCTACATAGTGTGTTTTAAGCCAGACTAAATATTTTACACATGAAATGCTAAATTAAAATTAAGATTATTATAGTACATGTAATCCAGAATGTGATGTTATCACTAGTATTCTGGATTTGAAGGGCAGATTATTTCTGACAACATTGTGAAATATCTCACAGTATCTCTCTTAAGAGAGAACAGGAGGATGTCTGGTAGAATGGCAATCGTGACTTCAGGGAAAGGAGCTCAGAAGCATGGGTGTGAGAGCCTGAGCATTTCAAACTGTTCCTTGATGCTGAATATGAAAAAAATTCCACTTTGAAATTCTTAACTTGGTACAAGACTTTATTGTTTAGCTTATTGATACTGTGAATCTATTTGCATAAGATTTATTATCATTATGATAAAGAATATGATTCATTGAAAGTAAACAAGTACAATTTCATCTAAGTTGTATGATGTATATTGTGTGATTATAGCACAAAAGAACTCTGGTAATAGCAGGCTTTCTGAACTCCATTGGATAAAGATTTAAAGGATAATATGCAGTTTTCAGTTTAAGTTTTAATGTGCTGCTTAACCTGACACCCTATGTATTGAAAATTATATTTAAAAATCCAGTTATTTAGAAGTATTTTTAAAGTAAATATATTGCTGCATGAACTATGTCAGTAATAATTTTATTCCATAATTCAGGCACAAGTGTAAAGGTTTATACGCTAAGCTGACTTGTTTTCTGTGTCTTTTGGTTTATTATGTTAAAATAAGCTGATGTGGAAATATACAAGGAACAGAAATACAATTAATACAGAATACACATTTCCTTAAGTGAAGTTTAGAAATATTCAAGAACTACAGAGACAACTTTAAGAAACTAATACCAAATATATATCATATTTGTAGAGACTATCACTAATAGCTCATTACAAATAACTTTGAAATGTGAAAGGAAAAATAGTCTGTTCTAATGGGCATCATAAATTCACATTATTGTCACACACATATTATAGTGTGTGTATCAATTTACTTGATGAAAAATATATTAACAACAACAAAACCAGATAACCAAATAAATCATCCTTTCATCAGGTCCCAATTTCTGCCATACTAATGCTTTGGTGAATCATCAAGGGGAGTAAATTATTCATAATAAATTTCAAAGAGGAGTATCCATTGAAAAAGCTCTGCTACTGGTCCTTCTTGGAACTAACATCAAGAGAATTCATGGCAATCTCAAGTATTAAAATAAAATAGAAGGTGAGAGGCAATCACTTAGGAGACGTCTCTAGAACGAACTGAGCTCAGGGAGCTACATCCCAGCTGAGTGAGGTATATAAAGATAATTATTAATATCTTGAATTATACTAGGAAAGAAAAAGATTAATCAAAAAGTTGCATACAAATGTCAGCCAAGACTTTGAAAACAGAAACCTTTATTCTGTTTCAGATGAGGCATCTGGAAGGTTTTAAATAGTAGCCCTGAACATTGTCTCTATATCATATCTTTATAGCATTCACAAAATCAGTTATAATGTAAGTGTTTGAAATATTTTATCTTAAGCTTTCTTTCTTACTGAAGGACCATAGTACTGATGTCACCATAATACTCAATTAAAAACTACTCAAAAATAAACACAGTGAAATAACATTTAATTTGTACTGCTAACATCTAATTTGTAATTGAATAAATTCAAATTTATACTATACATCTTTGCACTTCAACTTCTGGTTACTCTCTGCCAATATATTTATAATACAGAAGGGAAGAAAACATTGGAGGTAATCTGACATTGCCACATGTATTTCCTAACTTTGTACATGTGCTCTGTCTGGATACAGACAATTGAGAGGACAATCACGTTTCCTTACATTTTTTAGCCATAATTCTTCCTGGCTGCCAGAGGACATCATTTAGGTCTAGTGAGGCAGAGTTCTGTCTTTTACTTAACTATCTTACACTTAACACATGAGAAAGCATTTGTATAACACTGATTTTTCTGAGTAATTTAGTATTCACATTAAATTAATGAATATAAAGACTTTCCTCTCAGTGGGGAATAATTCCATCTGTCTTGCCTATGACTCAACCTTGTACAATGTCCAGTGCCTCTTTTAGTGTTAATACTAAATATTTAATATATTTAAATATACACCAAACAGAATTGCTTCTTTAGTCCATGCAAGAGTATATCGATACTGATACAGATACTGACTCAACATCCATTGCATATCTCCTATGTGCTATCATCATGGTATGTATTTTTTAGAGTTATCAAATACTACCACCCTACAGGGTAGGTACTATTATTGTTCTAATTTTACAGATTGAGAGCATGAGGCTAAGAAAAGTCAAGTAATTTGTCCAATATTCAAGCCCAAGGGTTAATTCCAGAGCCCAGAGAATGGATTATTTGGAGGTAGGTAGAATTTATGTAAAGCCTAGAGAGAGAGAGAGATTTGGAACAGAAAAAAAAAAGAGTCTTAAAAATCATCACTATCTCTTTTTCTTATTTCCTCCAATCCAGAATCCCCATTAAAAAGAAACATTCAGGAGGCAATCATAACAGAGTAAAGATCTGTAGGGGGAAAGATCAAATGTGGTCAATGTAATTTAATTTGAATGGAATATAAAGCAGCTGAATCCAAGTCAGCCAAATTTCATATTCAGATTATACATCCAAAATATTTTGTTTATCAAAAGATTCATTTGTCCCAATGCTAAAGGTTTTAAAAATAATATAACAGCCAAAAGAGAAAGACCCTAAGCATTCAGCATAACTGCCTTAGCAGTTAGAGCTCACAGGCAGAATCCTATGTAAAATAGTATTCACTTAGGTGTAAAAACCTGTAGGCAAGACTAACACAATAAGATTATTTGCAAATAGGTGTTAATGAGGTCATTCAAACAGATGAGGTGTCAAAAGGGTAGAGTTATAGAGTACTGAACATTGGTTACTATCTTGTGGTAGGGAATTCAAAGATTGTGAAATCTAGAATCTTGGCAGAATTAGCCATTTGTAAAGCTGTTTGATATATCAGGAAAAAAAAAAAAGGTATTCATCCTCGTACGAAAGTTTGAAAGACAAGGAAAATAAGTGAAGATATTTTTTTTCTGATTAAGATAGACACCATTTGAAAAAACTGAATGCGAAAAGCAAGCATTGTAAAGTACTCTCTCACAATGAAGTTGTCTTACTTTTATATTCTTGTCTTAAAGCCAGAAATTAATGATTTTCCCCATGAAATTCAAAGTTGTAATAAGGGTGTTATACTGATACTCTTAGATTATCCAATATTCAACCTTACGGAGCCCAAATATTTCTTCTAAATATAACAAGTAGAATTTAAGGTTACAATTTTCAGGTAAAGATAATAAAAGTGGGTACAATTACTGTGCAGTAATGCAATGAATTGGAAGGGCACAATAAATGTAACTTTTTAGTGAGTATATAAAAATATCACTGCTGTTCAACAATGTGATAACAGGGAGATACAACACTCAGAGGATGCCTAATCTTAGATGGTCATCAATAAACCAAAACACCACACGATATCCCTATGAAATACATTTTTATTGCATGTTTTATTAGTGATCTAAAATACAATTAATGCCTGAAAGCAGATGGTACTATGGAGAGTTTTTGATATCTGTTTAATAACAAACATGTAATATTATTCCTTTAAGGTAATTTGGGCTTTAACCTGCATTTGGTAAGTGTAAGCGGCTTCCCTGTCCCCTGCAATTTATAGCACTTTACTTCAGCCTTGTTCACAAAGGATTTTTGTTTTTTTAAATGAAGTAGGGGTGGGGGAAGAGTAAAAATTATTATAATCTTCCAGTTTGGAACACATGCCTGAAATTCTGGCGTGTGTGTGCGTGTATATGTGTATGAAGGTTGACCAACCATGTAAATAATGTGTAATATTAAATTAATCCACTGACAGGCATTAAGTAGTGTCTCTTAAAAATTTGAGAACTATTACATACAATGATTCACTATTCATTATAAATATCAGTTACACAGATGATAAAGGAATGTGGCTGGCTTTAGGTACCTATATCTATCTTTCTACACCTTTTCTCCTTTTTTTTAGCCTACCAGTAATCTTATGATGCTCCAGACTTAATAGACTACCACTTTGGCATACTGGTACTTTAAAAATTTAATGAATACTAGAAAAGAACCATGCCCATCACATAGAAACTGCCAACTATACAACAGATAATATATTTGTTTTAGTTTGTGTCTTGATTTGAAATCATATTATATAGCCATTTTAGCTTGCAGAAAGTTGGTATTTAATGTAATCGATAGTGGAGAATCAGTACCTACTTAATGATATTTAAATAATGTTTCCCTTGTGTGTTGTGAGGCCAAGAAACCCCAAGTATAAAGTCACTCAATGACTAATATGAAGTATTAAGTTGGTGCACTGCAGACACGGCAAACTGTCATGTTCCTCCTTCCCCACCAGCCATACCAGATCTCACTAACCCATTCTGGTACTCCTTCAGGATGTAGAGTACCTGCACCTCATCCTGAAAGGTGGGATACAGTATCATAAACATAGAAGAACCTCAGATTCTTATTCAACACAACACTCAAGGCAGTCGTGAACAATTTGGCATACTTTTGGAAAGACCAATATACAGGTGATCACAAACTTGGTCTATAAATTCAGCCTTACCATTGAGGAATTACATGGCCTCTGGTGAATCACTTAATTTCTCCATGTCTCATTTTCACTCTGAAAATATGTCAGTGATAACATGAAGATATGATACCATAAATATTTTTTCTCATCAGTAGAATAGAGAATTTTTTAAATGATAGAAATAGTTTTAGATAAAAAACAAACACTATTAGTAGTTTAGCCATCTCACTCTTCAGTCTAATGAAAACACTTTTTTCCATCAAGATTCTTTTAGGAAAAAGTGTTAACAATTAGGAACACTGTCCCATTTTTAAAAGTATATTTTTGAATTAATCTTCTTTATTAAAGTATATAATTATATTTGAAGTTTATTTTAAATTTTTCTTCCTTCAGACTTAGAGAGAATACTTAGAAATTAAGATTATTTTAAACGTTGCGTAAATTTAATTATATCACTTCAGCAAAACTTACCATCACTCTTCATTTTTTGTTATTTTTTTTCAAATGTTATTACACAGAAAGCTCAGGATTGCTAAATACTTTAGGATTAAAATGAATCAGACCCCAAACCAGATAATTTCAGATCATCCTGAAACATGGATATACAAAATTAACATGTTATCAATCCTCTGCATTTATTATTTCCACAGAATAGCACATTATTGGTGCTTCAGTTTCTGAGTTTATTTTTGTATTGTATCTAACATTTTAAAAATTTTCATATTTTTCATAAATGTTCCATATTAATTTGACAATTTCTTTTTTTAAACACATGGCCTCGCCCTGTTGCCCAGGCTGGAGTGCAGCAGCGTCATCATAGCTCATTGCAACCTCAAACTCCTGGGGCTCAAGGGATCTTCCTGTCTCAGCCTCCTGATTAGCTGAGACTATTGGTGCATGTCATCACATTCTGCTAATTTTTCTTATTTTTTTGTAGAGATAGAGTTTTGTCTGACACTGTTTGTATTAAAAAAACATTTTCTTTTCATTTTCTTTCTGTTTCTTTTTAACCAAAGTATGGAATTAGATATTTGTTTTTCATTCAGAAAGACACTGATTATTTGTTTATGCCTTGTGCTGTGTCCTATCAATTATAATTAGGAAATAGTATGTATAGAGCAGTAAAACATAAATTTTGTGCGAGTCAATTTAGGAATACTCAAGCCATTGAGACTAAATAAGTACATCAATTCTTAAGGAAACAAGCAAAACTTCTGTATAGTCATCCCTTGGTACCCATGAGAGATTGGTTCCAGAACTCCAATGAATACCAAAATCCAGGATGCTCAAGTCCCTTATATAAAAATGGCATAGTATTGCACATCACCTATGCACATACTCCCATATACTTTACATCATCTCTAGATTACTTATAATACCTGATACAATATAAATGCTATATAAATAGTTGTTATACTGTATTGTTTAGGGAATAATAACAAAAAAAAAGTCTGCACACGTTCAGTACAGACGCAATCATCCGTTTTTCTCCTGAATATTTTTGATTCATGGTTGGTTGAATCCACAGATGCCGAATCCACGAATACAGAGGGCCGACTGTATATGAAAATACATGACTTTACATATTTAGAGATATCTTAAGAATACAGGTAGAATCCATGCTAAATATAAACATGAAATTGTACTATCTAAAAATTTTTGAATTGATACTTCAAGATTATTATTCATTTCCAAGGCTAACTGGCATGTAAATTGGGTCACAAAAGCAATTTTCACCAAATATTATAGTCCAAAAAGACAAGTTACACTCCAGTGGCAGAATATGTAAAAAAAAAAAAAAGGCCTTGGTATATTTATATAGCAACCTGTAGAACATGGAATAGCAACTTTTCCTTAAAATATATATTGGATCAATCCATAATCTCTATCCATTTATTTTCTGCATATCAGTACTTTCTTATCAAATTATTCCTTAAAGTTCAAGAAAAGGGTAGTGGTGCCACAGCCTTTATATATTTAAGGTATCCCTTAATACCATCAACTCACAGAAACTGTGAACTGTATATTTGATGAAACATAATTGAAGTAGGAACAAAAGAAGTAACAGAAAACCAGCTAATCACATCTGTATCTTAACAGTAGTCATATCTTGATTATCTGCACCAGTGGAAAGGATTGGGTATAGAAAATCACAGATAATCTATTCAGTGGGATTGGGTCCATGGCCTTGTCCTTAGTAGCTGAATTTCTAATTGTCCAATGAAACTTACTGCAAATGTGTTGTGAGGATGCCCATCACCAGAAGAGTGGCCACAGACACATAATTTTGTTTCTGGAAGCAATTCCTAGGTTAAACAAAGAGAATCAGGAGTTGGCTTTTTTTTCCCAACCTTAAGGCTTATGTTAATAATGTACATTATCATTTTTAAAAATTATTTTTTGGGGATTATTATATTATTATTATATTGGTAGGTCAACATAGATAAGACTATTCCATCTTCGTCTCGGAGTTAATACTAGCATCAATTTTAAAAATAGGAATAATTTGCCATATGTGTAGTTGAATATTTGAATCACAGTAAATTAACCAACAACCAACAAATTCACTAATTTTATACCATGATCCTGCCTTAGGAACCTCACTTTCCACTTCTTAACTAATTTATGGCCAATATTCATAAACGTTCCTCTATATTTAAATGGCACTGCAATTTTAATGTATGAGATGTTATTTGTCCTTAAAACTTAATTATCTCTACTTAATTTTGAAAAAGCTAACCTCTGATTTGTAATCAATTATAACCAATACAAATAAACATAAATCTTGTCCTTCCATATAATGTAAGAATAATCTCAATAATCTCTTTAAATAAACTCAGCTATGTATTACATTGTCATAATTATTACCATTAAAATATATCTAAGACTATGGAGCCAAGCTCCATAATGTCTGTTAAAACCTGTTGAATTGTACCATTTGCATTGAAAACTACTCGATGTACTCAAATGTATAGCTTGCATTTTTATCTATAAAACCAAAGTGATTATTTATTGATAAATGACACGGAATGTCATTTTTTACCTAAGTAGCATTAGAAATTTCAAAGATTTTGTCTGAAGGGCAAAAGGATTACACTGCATTTGAATAGACCATGTGACAACACATCCTTAGATTTCATGTATGATATGAAAGGATGATCCCCATTCATAAGATACACAAGGGAAATTATAACTATACCAGAAAAGAAGAAAAGCAAGGAGGGATGTGTTAAAGGTGTCAGGGAATATTTGTAGTGGTTTGATGCATGTAAATATTACATCTTATAAATAATTCTTTTCAAATACATCTATGGAGTTCAGGGGCTCTGTTTAAGAAATGGATTGCATATGCTTTACATGACTATATGCCATTTTCTTCAAGATAAGAGTAACGTTAATTCAAACAAGAAAAATGGCTTCCAAAATGTCCTTTCCTTCTGTTTCTTCTGAAGAATTATGTCACCCAATGCTGGCAGATGAAGACTGAGAGGAAAATGTTCAAGTTATATTTTACTGTCAGAATCCAACAAACACATTTTCATCTAAATTATTTTGTCAACAGCCTTGTAGTACCCTACTAACCTTATTTGGCACCAATGAATAATTAGATACACAGGGGTGTGACTCCAATTGAAGGTGTTGGCATTGTAGCACTCTGTGAAAATATTAACTATGAGGTTAACTCCAATTTTCTCTTCTTTAATTAAATGCACATGGTACTAATGAGGTAACCTACTGTTCCTTGATAGCACTAATTAGCTAAGAGGAGAGTACACTCTCACACTGCAATTTAAACCTAAAAATAAGGTTGAAATATGCTAATTGCAGGCAATTTAAAACAGTACAAGTTGAAGAACTAGTCATAATAAGAGAAACTGACTACTTTACAGCTAGGCAGCTGTAACTTTGGTTAAAATCAAAACAAGCCATACAATTTTTGGACTGCTATTTAACAAGGTCATAAGCATCCTTAAAAAATGAACTCCTACTCCATACCATAACAATGAACCAGACTAACAAAAAGAAAAACCTCAGATAGACATTCATCTACATTAAAAAAAAACCTGAGAGTTACAAGAACTCCAAAGCTGCCATGACACTATTTGTATTTATACTGAAAATTAAACTCCATAAATAAGCAATGTCACCTTGAACTTTTTCAAGAGCACCCAAATTAAATATTATAATTTGTTTCTTCAGCATTAACCAAATATGTTGGGATGCTGAAGATTTGTTATGCCAGTCAGGTTAGAAGGGAAGATACAGAGAGCAGTAAGTCTCACCCCTGGAGGAATACATGAACAGGAAATTTTAAGACAACGTACAAGTACAGTGATAAAAATATACAAAAGATACTATGTAATAAAAGGGTACAGTTACCATTTAAGAGACACAGGTGCCAAAATATCAGAAGGATTTCATTACAAGAAGGAGGTTTTCCCTAGATTTCTTCCACAATTTTGGAGCTTTGGGATGGAAACAGACTAAAGCTTCTCTGTGAGAGAGAATGTTCTCCATTCTTAGCTCGAATGTCTCGAAAACATAATTTCAGCAAATGTAAGTATGTTCCAAACGTATCTTCTTTAGTCGTTACCACAAACATTTCCCAAATATGATTTAACTGATAAACATGAGGATAACTTTCACAAAAAGCAAGATTCTAAAGGGCCTTTTAAATAATCAAAAAAGATATGTTTTGATTGGTACAAAGTATATTTTCATTATTTTTTGATTCTCTAAAATCCATGATATATTTTTTTAATCAGAGACTAACCCAAACACTCCTGCCAAATCATTCCTGTTACCATAGAGAGAAATAAAGCACATTAATGGTACTGTCATTAATCTATCCTTAGGGACAAGAGACATAGAACTGTCCCATGCTGAGGGCTCATAGTGGCATTTCCTTGCACCTGTCACTTTGCATGCACAATTATAAAATATAACAGTTAAATACTCAAAAGAGTTAAGCAAACCATAAAAATAAAGAGTTAAAAGGCAAAATTTGTGAAAATAGAAGATCAATTTAATCTTAAATTTACTAAAGAACAATAACTTAGGACAAAAGCAAACCATTTGAAAAGCAAAGGCTTTTAAATGACTCGCGACTAATAATTCCTGGAGTTAAAAGTATGTGAGAATAAACTTTGAGCTACCATTATCCTGTCATCGTGTCTTGCCAATTGGCTTAGTTGAAGAAATTGCGCTTTGAAAAATCCACCCAGTTTCTTCTCATGGCTTCCCCAAAGATTTCTACAACAGACAGACAGAAGTTGGCAAGCGATGCTAATAAACCTCTGACCAATCATGCTTTAGCAGACCCATGAAGTCGCAGATTTGTAAAGGGAGTAGAAAGACAAATGCAATCAGACAGTCACTTAGAAATGGGTCTCCTGGAGGCAACCTGACATATTCTAGCAAATCACAGGGAAACACAATGTGAATGGATGTTTTAAGTGTTTGCATCTGTTTCAAATAAGCACCAAAGAATCTTTTAACAGTGAAAAGGCCAGGACACTGTACTGGAATGGGCTTTCAACATTAACTTCAGAAGAAATCTATTCTTCAGTTAAATATGGATCATTGTAATTTTCTGTTAAAACAATAAAGAGTATGTCATTTAGTGTTGAAAATAAGAATACTGACTGGCTCTGGAGACAGTCTGCCAGGGCTCATATCTTGACTCTACACTTACTAGTGATGTGATCTTGAGTAAGATAACTTAGCTTCTCTTGGCCTCTCATTCTAGAAAGTGGGTAATAAGTAAAATTGTCATAGGGTTATTAAATACATTGAATTGTAATTAGAACAGTGCTGGTACCCATATACTTAATATTTATTAGCTGTCATTATGGATTCAAAATAGCACTCATTTTTTCAAATAAAAATTATTAAAGTTCTACTATGTATAAAATACTATAATACACTATAAAGGATGCAAATATTCCCAACACATTGTTTCTGTATTGAAAGTTTTCAATTTATCAGTAGACTTCATGATAAAAATCAAAGTCTCTCCCACATGGATAAAGAAATATTTTTTTCCTTTAGATACCTGGTGCAGCAAAGCAAGAAGTTAATATGAGTGTGTGTTATGTTCAATACTTTCTCTAGCCCATCTCTGAAAAACAGATTAAAAACTGCCTTGCTCTGACAAAGGAAGTGAAGAAAAGAGAACTGATGTCTGGAAAACATTTTGAGTATTTCACAAGACAGGTAGATCAGAGTAGTTGGTCTATTTTCTGGAATCAGGCAACGAGCAGCAGGGATCATGTACCCCAGAGGACCAAATCAATCTGAGCACATGCCTAAAGAATTTTCATTCTTTGTCCTAAAGAAGTAGTTAGCTTTGCCTTACTTCCTTCTATGACACAGAAAGATTATAAAACTCATACAATATTGAGGAGAACATGGTGGGACCATTTGCATGGGAGGGGAATGAAGTCCAGGGAGTTGAAATTATTTGT
Organism: Avahi laniger; assembly: GCA_963575035.1. Lineage (NCBI taxonomy): Eukaryota > Metazoa > Chordata > Mammalia > Primates > Indriidae > Avahi > Avahi laniger. Next base: position 37,263 of record CAUYSK010054107.1, read on the forward strand.
AAAAAGTCAAAAATATGACTTTTTACAAATAATTAATGAAAATATATTTATTTATTTATTTAAAGGCCACTGTCCATCATGCATCCTATTGTACAGGTTCTAAACATTATTATGTAAAAGAATCTCTGGAGAAGCTTATTGTGAATGCAGGTCCAAGGCTACATTCCTAGAGATTCAGATTGAAAAGATTTGGCATAGGGTCCAGGGATATGCATTTTAACAAGCATCTTGGTGATTGTGATTTAAAAGGTCTGTGATCACACTTTAAGAAATGCTGCCCTCTGTTAAGGATATCTTCGTGACAGGTAATTTTTCATTCTTTCAGTCTATTGCTTAGACAACACTTTTTCAGTACTACTATAAACTATAAATTCTATTAGTTATGAGGATATAAAAGTGAATAAAAATTGTACTCACCCCCAAAGGAGAGTGAATAAAACCGTCTTGTAAACTAGAATACAACAAAGTAAGTGCCATTACTGGGGCCTCTTGAATTTTTTGTTGTTGTTGTTGGTTTTTTTTTTTTTTGGTATTTTGAATCATTTGGCAATCTGGTAAAATCTAAGATAGCTTTCTTAGAAAAAAATCTAGTTGCATAAAATAAAGCACAAAGGATTAGAAAGAAAATCAATTATACTGAGATTTAGTTCTCAAAATATTTCAAAAGTCACATTTGTGAATATTAATAAAGTCTGATTCTTTATTAATATATTAAATAATAAGATATAGTGGCAAGTTTAATAACCCTTATACTTTTGAAGTAGTAATGAACATAAATAATATTTCTAGATATTTTTGTCAACTGTGATGACATGCAAAAATATATGTAATTTTTATTGCTGACAATGTCACAGATACTGCTAATACTGTTGTAGTTTGTTGCCTCCATTCATAGTAGAATAAAATGCTGTGTTTCAATTAGAAGTGAAAATAATAATACTGTTTTTTCTCCATTCAAGTTCATAGGCCTCCTAAATTTGACTGATGGATTCTAGGTTAAAAACTCCTGCATTAGAGAGAAATATATTGTTGATGAAGTAAAACATACAGTTTGATCATATTGAAAAAAATATATTTTCTAGGTGACCCCCCAAAATGAGCAGGAAGATATTACTTTGAAAACAGAGGTGAGAAGAAGGGAGAATACAAAGGGTTCAGGATTGTGCCTAAGAAATGTGATGATTCTGGTATGCTAGGAGTATGGTTTGAATGGGGAGAACAGATCAGTGACAGGGCTGGGAAGACTGGGATCATGGAGAGTTCCGCACACCAAAGAGAATTTCTGATGTAAGGTGATTAGCATAGTTTTTTTAAAGGCAACAAGTGAATAGCATGAAGGTGTAGGTTCCAATTGGAGCTGGCTGGTAGCCTAAGGTGCCCCAAAGGTTCACTAGACAGTTTTATGGCATAAACCAAAGCAGTAGCAGTGGAATTAGTAAGGATACTCAATTTGAGGAGAGGCTAACTTCAGAGGATTTGAAGACTACCAAGTGACTGAGTTACAGAGCAAAGGATAAAGGATACTGGAAGCCAAATGTGATATCACCAAAAGATAAGAGGATACAAAGAAAATTTTTAAGAAAAATGGAAGATAATTTACTTCATTTGAAAATAGCAAATTAGAGGTGGACTGCAGGACATCTAGGTAGATGTTTCTAGCAGACCTCTGAGTATACAAGACTTAAGTTCAGGACACAAGGGAAGATATATAGACTTGAGAATCATGACCTTACATGGTGGTAATGCCACAGGGAGTGGATAAGTCTGGCAGTGAGATCATCCAAAGGAGTAGTTCTCAGTCTGTGCTGTGGATTAACATCACCAGGGGAGCTCTGTATACATACTGATTGTGGAGTCCATCTCCCTGAACTTCTGATTTATAGGGCTAGTGTGGAGACCAGGCATTTTTAAAAATAAATATCCTAGGTAACAATACTGTGCATCCAGAGTTTAACAACACTGACAGAAAAATTGAACAAAAAAAATTATGGATACGAGATGAGAAAAAGCCAGCAAAAGACAAAGAAGAGGAATGGTAAGAGAAGTGATGTCAAAAGTTTCAAATGTTTGACAAAGTCTAATAGGATGAGAACTGAATACAACTCTCTGAGATGGTCCGTGATATTCAATGGAACTATTCGAAAAAGGTGGAAAGGACAGAAAACAAACTATAATACATTGAAAAATAAATGGAACTTGAAGTGTAAATGATTCTTTCCAAAAGTTTAATGATGAAGAAAAGGAAAAGATTACGATAATTGTCTGATATAAAACTAATGTGGACATATAATTTTGTTTCATTGGTGTTTTTTGTTTTAAAGATGGGAAGGCAAGACTCACAGAAAATGGGAGAATTTGAAGATACAGAAGTACAAAAGTACAACTAACCAGGACAAGTTCCTGGAAGTCATGGGCTGGGGTAAGTGTTATGCACAGGAAGAGAAATTGGCCTTGGAGAGAAGATCTTATTGTGATATGAAAGGGCATAATTAGAGATGTCAATATAAGTTTATTTTAGGAATAGAATGAGAGAGACAGAGGGAGTTCTTGCCTGGTGGCCTCTAAATTTTCTATCTGAATTAGGAGGTGAATTCACTGAGAATAAAGGGAATAGATGTGAGGTAGGAGCATTAAGGTATACCGAAGGCTGGAAACTGGTATAGTGGAAAAGTAGTGTAAGGTGTTTAGAGACCAGTGAAATAATTGCTAAACAGTGATGAGGACTAAGCAGAAGTGTGAGAATCAATACTGCCTGATAGCATGATTCTTTGTAGGAATACACTGTAGCATGCATGGGAGTAGGAGTTAGAAAAGCCACAGTTTGAGAAGTTGAAAAGCAAGTGCTTTACAAGGGTTAGGAAGGATAATACAGAATAGTGAGAGTGTCTAATGTCATCATTAATTATGGGATACAAAAGAAGTCTACATGGTTGGAGGTGGTGGTGGGCTGTGTGCGGGAATAACAAGAGAGCACAGTGCTTATTATACTCAAGATGGAGATTCCTTAGGTCCACCAATTCAAAGTGATTTTAAAATCACTTTGTGTGGGATTCATCTCAGGGATGCAAGGATGGATCAACATACGTAAATCAATAAATGTGATTCACCATATAAACTGAAGCAAAAACAAAGACCATATGATCATCTCAACAGATGCAGACAAAGCATTTGACAAAATCCAGCACACTTTCATGATAAAAACCTTCAACAAACTAAGCATAGAAGGGACACATCTCAAAATTATAAAAGCCATATAGGACAAACCCACAATCAACATCATTGAATGGGGAAAAGTTGAAACCATTCCCCCTAAGAACTGGAACAAGAAAAGGGTGCCCATATCACCACTTCTATTCAACATAGTGCTGGGAGTCCTAATCAGAGCAATCAGGCAAGAAAAGGATATTAGGGGTATCCAAATTGGGAAAGAGGAGGTCAAACTGTTGCTTTTCACTGATGATATAATCTTACATCTAGAAAACCCCAAAGACTCCATCAAGAAACTGCTGGAATTGATAAATAAATTCAGTAAACTCTCAGTTTATAAAATCAATATACACAAATCAGTAGCATTTCTATTCACCAATAACAATCAAGGTGAGAGTCAAATCAAAGACTCAATATCATTCACAGTAGCTACAAAGAAAATAAAATACCTAGGAATATGCTTAATCAAGGAGGTGAAAAATCTCTGCAAAGAGAATACAAAACCCTGAGGAAAGAAACTGCAGATAACACAAACAAATGAAAAAACATATAATGCTCATGGATTGGTACAATCAATATTGTTAAAATGTTCATACAATCCAAAGTGATTTACAGATTCAATGCAATTCCCATCAAAATATCAAAGTCATATTTCACAGATTTAGAAAAAATAATTCTATGCTCAGTTTGGAACCAGAAAAGAGCCTGAATAGCCAAAGCAATCTTAAACAAAAGGAAAAAATATGGAGATATCACTTTACCAGACTTCAAACTATACTATAAGGCTATAGTAACCAAAACAGCATGGTATTGGCACAAAAATAGAGACATAAACAAATGGAACAAAACAGAGAACCCAGACATAAAGCCATCCACATAAAGTCAACTGATCTTTGACAAAGCAGACAAAAATATACACCGGGGAAAAGAAGCCTTATTCAATAAATGGTGCTGGGAAAATTGGATAGCCACAGGCAGAAGACTGAAACAGGATCCATATTTCTCACCACTCATAAAGATTAATTAAAGATAGATAAAAGACTTAAATGTAAGGCATGAAGTCATCAGAATTCTAGAGGAAAATGTAGGAAAACCTCTTTTAGAAATTGGCCTACACAAGGAATTTATGACTAAGACTCCAATGGCAATTACAGTAACAACAACAAAAAATAAATAGGACTTGATTAAATTAAAAAGCCTCTGCATAGGTAAGGAAATAATCAACAGAGTAAACAGACAACCTACAGAATGGGAGAAAATATTCATAAACTATATATTCAGTAAAGGACTAACATGCAGGATCTACAAAGAATTTGAACAAATCAGCAAGAACAAAACAAACAGGCCCATTAAAAAGTGGACAAAAGATATGAATGGAAGCTTTTCAAAAGAATATAGACAAATGGCTAATACACATATGAAAAAATGCTCAGTATCACTAATCATCAGGGAAATGCAAATTAAAACCGCAATGAGACACTGCTGTTAGAATGGCTTTTAGATACTCCCATTAGAATGGCTTTTATTAAAAAGTTCCAAAACAACAGATGCTGGTGTGGATGCAGAGAGAATGGAACACTTTATACACTGTTGGTGGGACTGCAAATTAGTATAACCTCTATGGAAAACAATATGGAGATTCCTCAAACTACTAAAAGTAGACTTACCATTTGATCCAGCAATTTCACTACGGGGTATTTACCCAAAGAAAAAGAAGTCATTTCATCAAACAGACACCTGCACTCAAATGTTTATTGCAGAATTCAGAATTGCAAAGATGTGGAATCAACCCAAATACCCATCAACTCATAAGTGGATTAACAAAAATGTGGTATATGTATACCATGGAGTACTACCTAGCCATAAAAAAGAATGAATTAATGCCTTTTGCAACAATTTGTATGGAACTGGAGATCATTATCCTAAGTGAAATACCTAAAGAATGGGGGGGGAAAAACACCACATGTACTTGCTATTAAATTAATGAGCACACATGTGCACAGAGGGAAGTAAAACTCAGTGGAAATCAAGCAGAGGGGAAGGGATGGGCAAAAACCTACCTAATAGGTACAATGAACACTATTTGGGTAATGGACACACTTATAGCCATTATGTAAGCATTACAAAAGTGATCCATGTAGCCTAAAACATTTGTACCTCCTTAATATTTTGAAATAAAAAAAAGAAAGTATGACCAAAAAAAAAGAGAATAGGTCTAAGGTCTTGCAGAATGTTATTAAAGGAATTGATTCATGAAAGTTTATAATATTTGTATTTGTATATTATAAATATGTCAATATTATTATAATATTAACATTATATTTATATAATATTTATTTTCTTCAAAGGTAATATATTAATAAATTTTTAAAAACAGTGTTTTTTCTTTTACTTGGTAACCATGTGCCAAATTGGTACCATTCACTGGAAACAAACTCAACATGAAAGTCTAAATTTATAAAATTTGATTAGGGATTACTATTTCATTAAGTGAGGAATTATTCAAATTAAAAATGTAGATAAGACTATATTTATCTAAATAGAAAGAAATAAAATGAATTTATAATTCATTTGATTTTTATAATCTTTAGGAACACTTACATTACATAGATTGAGGTATGATTGTATAAATTAGGGAATCTTCATATGCAAATGTGTTAGTTACTTGGTGCTATTTCCCTGTATTTCTCTCTTGTCTTGAGTTTCCTTTGTGTTGAAAGAATAAAATTCTTTGAGAAGAAAATTGTCAAAACCAGGCTACAATCTAGTAGCAAACCAACTCAAAATTACAAAAGAGGAAATCTGTTGATTTTGCCCACCCAGCATTTATTCCTCTTTTTGGTAATAGCATCAGTATTTTCCTTTGGTGACTACCCTCATTCTGCACCGCATTACATGCAAATTGGTGGGACTGGCCCAAGGATGGGTGACACAAGCTAGGCCAATTAAACTCCCTCTCCCAGGAACTTGATTCTTGAGGCTTCTGACAGCTGCATAATAAACAGCGGGAGTTCATCCAGTCCAGTGACTGGGACTCAAGCAGCCTGTCCATTAGATTCTGCTCTACTTTTTGTACTTTCTGAGACCAGATTTTTGTTCAGCTTTTTCTTGTACTTTTGAGCAATTCCATATCATTTGAACAAAGCCTATGTTTTTGTTTATGTCTTAGGTCTATTTTTGTGACTTGAAACTAAAGATACAAACTAACAAGACTACTTTAATATATGTATTTTAATCAACGATCATACTTGTCAAAATTAGGATTAAACTACAATAGCTTTAAAAATGAGTTTTGGAGCAAATTTTAGGTTATAATCCATTTATATGGAATAGATCAAAGAGAAGGCTGAAAGTCATGAGCATGCCCTCATTTTTCATTGTTTGCAAACTTAGGTAATCACAAATTGTTGTAATAACTTAAGTTTTATAAATATATTTGCCCCTACTTAAAATGTTGGCTTGTATAATCAGACTTTACACTGTACAAAGGACAACTTGATATGTAAAAATGACAAAACAAAACATTAGGTTAAATTCAAAATATCAATATGGGCACAGTTTATTAATGTATTGATTGATAGGCATTAGCATATTTTATTTTAATCATAATTTAACATTATATACTCATTCGGTTTTCCTTGTTCAACAGATTCTAAATTTTAAAAAAAAAGAAATAGTTTTTTTTTCATTAAAAGAAAGGCTAGGTTAACAAAGAAAGTTTAATGGTAGCCATGGTCCCAATGTGGATACCATAGGTATTTGGAAAGACTGGAGATTTTAAAGTACTTCATATTAATCAGTTAAATCCACTGACATTCCTAACATAAGATTTTGAATTAATTTTAAAATAATATATTTTTAAGATTTAAAAAGTAGTGAGGAATTAGCAAAGAATATAGAATGTAACAGTGTCAAAGTCAGATTTTTCACCCTGTTGTTAGTCAATCCCCTTCTTATTCACTTCAGAAAGCTGCCATCGTAACTGGCACTAACTGGCACTCTTGTTAGAAATCTCAGCAGAGGAGCCAATAACAGAAAGGGTATGGGCACCTCTTACTCAAGAAGTCAGGCTGTCTCCACAGGTAGGACTGAAATCAAGGATAGGGCAGATGACCTGGCTGCGGTCTATGAGGAGGCTAAGGCCTACATCTATTCATTGAGAAGACATACAACTTGAATCTTCAGGGATGCTAAACAAGGATCTTTCATGTGCCTCAAGTCACTGAAAAACAAAAGATGTGCATAATGCTCTTACAAGTGATGTAGTTATTATAATTTGAGAGGTAGTGAAGGCAGCAGTCAACAGATACTTCGAGGATAAGGTATTCCTGCAGAGTACTGATGGACTATTCATTGTATTTTTGCTTCCTTTTTGTATGCATGTTTACTTTATTCGAGAGAACATTTTAAGCTCTTTTGAAAACAATAGGTAGCTGGATTTCTCATGAACATCTGGAGAATGGAAGACAAAATTTAACATACATAATCATTGAATAGATAAAACAAACAGATTTTATGCATACATTGCCATCGCACTTCTGCTGGATACTACAAAACACCACTCACTAGTCTAAGAATTAGGGTACAAAGTCAAGTAGGAGTCACTAAGCCCAGAGTGTACAGACAAATTGGGAAGACAAACTACTAGTGATGAGTATCATAACAAGCACTACGACAGATGTACGCACAGGGTGCTATGGAAACAGAGAGAAGGGGTACTTACATGGCTGACGAGATAAAAAAGGCATTTTGGTCTAGGTAATAATAAATGGACATTATTATACAAATGGGGGTTGGATGGGGTGGAGATGGGGAACATTTAAGACCAAAAGAGTGGTCCACATGAAGGCTTGAAGGTGTATGACCCCCTGATACATTCAGAGAAGTTTAGACAACCCAGCAAGGTCAGAGAAAATAATTCTAAGGATGAAGACAGAGGAAGCAGAAGCCAGATCTTCAAGAGCTCTATGGAAAGCAAAGTGGCCTTTATGTATTTCAAATTTCTCATTATTAAATGTGTATACCACCCGCCTTTCCTCTTGCAGGATAAATGAAAGGTCAAATACATAAAAAAAAAAAATTTCTGAGGTATTTGGAGTCCTACTAGAGTAATCCTAAAGAAGTAACAGTGACCAATGTACAATAACACAAGATACTCTTTTAAGTAAATATTTAATGGCAGTTTGTTGATGGCAAGGAATAACTTTTTGTTTCTATGAACTCCTTTTCTTTCTTTCAGTCAATTGTTTTTCTATGACTTTACATTTGTTTTATTCTTTAATATTCTTTCCCAAATTCCTTAAATGCATTAGTAAATTATACTATATTTAAAGTCAGTTCAGGATCAAAATTCTTCTTGGAAAATTCTGCTTTGAGAGTACTAAAATTTAACTTATCTGAATTGCATTGCCACTAGAGGTACAAAAAATAAATTTTTGTATTATGAAGCATAAAGTAAGAAAATAACTTAATTTGACATAGTAGTACATTTTCATGTTTAGGAAAGTTTTGTGGTAAACTGAATAAAAAAATTTGGAAAACAGATGATCTCAGCTCAATTTTATAATGCAGTACTAAAGGAAGTGAAATGAACATTTTAAAATTTGGGGTTCGGAGAAAAGGAACACTTCGTGCTAGGTTTAACTGGATATTGCCCCTTTCTTTGCTATTTAGGGCATTCAGAATATAATTTCACAGATGATATATTTTTCTTAATGTGATTTTCAGACTACATCTAATGGAAAAAGCCTGGTTAGGATTAAGAGACATAGTACAGATGTTAAACTACATTTGCATGCAATTATTTCTAAAACAAATGCCAGGGTACAGAATCTATTGAAATGGCTTTCAGGATGGCTGGCATAATATATTAAACTAGCTTCCAATCTATGAGTAAGTCTATATTCTGAACATTTCAAATCAAGACACTGAGCACAGAATAAACCTTAGATTTTCCACCCTGACTCATTGTCCAAGAATGTATAGACATAGGGTTTGAGCCCAAGAACTTACTGTAGGGATTTAATATATTTTAAAGCAAAAGTCTTTCTTGCTTAATGTAAAACCTGTATTTAACATTTTAATTTCAAGAGTTAAAAAATAAAATTATTACAAAATAAGCAAAAATAATAATTTAATATGCAGAATAAAACAGCGCAGAAATAGAGTAGATATGTAGCATTCAATTCGCTTTAGGGTTTTTTCTTCAAAAGCAATAAAGAGTATCTTTAAAGTTATTAATTTTTTTCTGAGTAGAAATCTCACTTTAGCTGATATTCTTATAGAGATATAATTTAAAGCATCGAAGTAGAAGTAAGAAATTCTATTCAAATTATTTCTGAAGTGCATTTTTCATCAACTTAATCAGAAACATCAAAAGCAGTAACAGGTAGAAACAAAATGAAGTATTTATTGCTTCACTTATAAGGGCATCGTGCTTTCACAGAGGCACTAACCCTGGATGTCCTTGGAATCTGTAGACTCGGCAAGGCCTTTAATTACCATTTGGTGATCTTTTCCATGGGAGTGCATTTTTGGATTAAGACTTGATTCAATGAATGAAGCATGAAAATCTACTGGCATATCCATTATATATTTAAACAAAACACTGTATCATTTTTTCTAAATTCACAAAGTACCAGCATCTCATTACCGTATTCTTTACTCCTTGGGGGGGAACAATTCAGATCATGGTCACCCCTGGGAATGTATGAGGGGATTGGAGGATGTGGCAGTTCTTCTTCTGATCCCTGCAGGGGAAGCAGCAGAAGCCCTTAGATAAGCTACTTTTCATCTGCTGTTGGTCTCAGTAGCAGCTCCTTTTCTTGCCAACAAGGATTAATAATAGACTCTTTAATGAGGAATAGGGACTGCAAATTGCAAACACAAAAACTTATCTCGTTGGCATCAATGTTTATGATTTGGTCCCTATAAGCCTCTTCCCCTTCCTGATTTTGATGTGAGGTAGAGAGCAAACCTGGAGGAAGAAAACTAATGATTTCAAAAAGTGGTATTCTTTCCAACAGAAAACTTCTTATCATTTGACATGAAAATTCTCATGATGCCAAGAATAATTCCAGTAGATGTCCATCACTGCCATTTGCTTTTTCTTTCAAACAAAAACTATTTCACACATTGCTGAGTAAACATCTAACTTTATTACCAAGTCCCATTGCCATCTCAACAATGCTTCCCAACAGGTGGGGATGATGTACACAGGAGACAGGGAATAAAGGAAGGAAGTCAGAGTCATTCCAGTGGAATCTTCTAATGGTTGTGGCGATGGAGACTCTCTCCTTGGGGGAGTCTGTGTATTCCTCATCCCCTCCCTTGCTCTGTCTTAAAAACATATCAATAGAGCTGGATCCCATACAATGAAAATATTCAAGAAAAAGTAATGTTCACATTTAATACCTTGTCACCCCCCTTATTTTGATCTTGTTTTCCAAAAATGAGAAATTTGGACAGCATCAAGAGGCTACTGATGATAAAAGGTTTTAGGTACATTATTTGGAATCAGACTGACTTGAGTTCCTATCTAGCTGAAACTACCAGCTCTATGACCTTAGATAGTATATTTTTACTTTTCTAAGTCTCAGTTGTCTATTCTGTGAAATAAGAAAGTATAAATAAACACATTATCAAATAAACAAAATAAACACTAAATATATGCTAATGAAGCAAAATAAAATCATAAAAGCTTCAGGAGCTTTGTTTTGTTAGAGAAAAAAGGGATTAAAAAAGAAATGGAAATGTGACCAGTGTACCCCTCTCTGGTTGACTCCTTAGCCCCTCTTTTCACTTGCCTTAGTCACCCACTTAGATATAATGACCTGTAATGCTTATCACTGAAGAACCTAGAAAACCAGCTAGGGGGTAAGAGGAAACCCTTTTTTGAGCAGAGTTGTCTCAGCCATGACACTGGGCAAGTACAAAATCATCATACAGATGCGTGGATGAACTCACAGTAGAAGGCTGCTCTATAGTGACAAAAATGTTTAAAACACCAAAATTAGTATTAAGAATTTAAATATTAAAATACAATTGAAAATAACTAGATTCTATGAGATAAAACTATTATTAAAATAAATGTAATGCAATTTCTCCAAAAGATTTATTTCTTGAACATTTAGATCCATAAAAATGGAAAGCTGAGTTCTGAATTAGAAAAGACGGAAGGAGATCAAAAGCTATCATGATAATCACAACATGCTATAATAAAAGAAAATAGTAGTCCAATGCCAGAATCAACTTAAACTTTCACAAAACCATCATGACTACACACCTACTAAAAGTAATATAGAATTGCCATTTTTTATATATAAAAGAGTTTAATGGGGGAAAGATATCAAATTTTAGAATTGTATTACTATTAGAAATTATTCATTTCTAAGCCAGGACCAAGTTTCATTACCCAATAGCTGCTCTCAAGATTGAAGCTAATTTACATTTAAAATAGGAGTACAGTCTACTCTTTAAAAGCACAATGGTAAACACACCAATTCGACAATTACATTAATATGAGTATTTGCATAATCTGTCTTCCACACCTGTTCTTAATTTGAAGCAGCTGCAGGACAAATCACATCACACTAATCTGAATGGGTACGTGGATGTTCCAAACGTAATGCATGCATCTAATGTTTGGAAGATATTTTATTTTTTAAAATATTTCCTGATCTTAAAAAATTGGTAAAACATTGTGGAAGCCATATTTAATATTTATTAGGTTAATATTAATTAGTCATAAGCATAATGTCAAATAATACCATCCCTTACATTTTTGGCATCCTCTGTTACTGACATGATAGTACCGATTTTTATTCTAGAGTGTTTTTCTTTAAATGACATGTATTTTATTTATATGGAAAAGATTAAAAAGAATAAAAATATATCTAGAAAACTTCAATAAGAAATGTGATCAGAGAATGGGAAGCAAATGGAGAATACAGCAAAATTCTAAAAAACATCTGAAAATGTGTTTGTGGCATAGGTAACTGTGGCATCTTTTGGATATTTCCCTTTTAAAAGCTGGATTCCATTTATGTTTTAACAGACATTTCAAAATTTAATAAGCAGAAATTTATTTTAAATTTTTAAAGGATCCAGCATGTTTTTATGTGTATCCAAACACATACTCAGAGTCATCAAAAATGAATCAGTTTATTACTGTTACATATTCTTCTAGTTCATGTATTTAAGTTATTAAGCTAGATTTTAGCTAGGGAAACATAAAATACCCATGTAATCTATCAACAAAACTGTCTCCCTTTAATCTTCTATTATGAATAAGAAATGAAGCTAAATATTTCTAAAGATGTTATTTATTTCCTGAAAAATGAATGAGAGCATGCACAGTAATGAAACTAGAGCAACAAACAAAGCCGATCTGTTTATTTATACGTTGTTGACCTCTGAAGAGGTAAATATTAAATGGCTGATTTCTTAGTTCAGTATTTCATTCAGGATTCTATTTTTATAATAGCTCACATATTTAGAATAAATACTAAACAAATTAATTGAAGCTTACATTTCTAATACATTTTTATGTACATTATTTAGCAGCCCTCATCACATAAGAGAAAACTGAGGCTCAGGAGAGTTAAGTGACTTGTATAAGTTCTCACAACTTGTAACAGTGTTAATTAAGACTTGAACATTCTGAACCTGGCTCTATATTATTTCCCATACTACAAAGATGCTTATTTGAATGAATAAGAGCCATTATAATAAACAGGATCAGGGTTTTTTCTGAATAATTTTTCAGGGTTTTTTTTTTATTATTTCACAGTATCTAAAATACTTGAACTCATGATTTCAAATGTACTAGGAAAACATTGTTTCAAAAGTGACTATGAAAAAAGAAATGAACTATTTTCTATTTAGATAAATATAATACAATTTCTTACCAAGAACAAGACTGGTAACTTGAGGAATATAAAAATAATTTTTATTACTATATAATTTAGGCAATAAAGCTAAGTTATAGTGATCATGAGAAAAGCAATTTTCGCAGTTCTGACCTCCATATAATTATATTTCTAAATATTCCTTATTTTATTTTTCTTCATTAAAAACCTTACATATATAATTGAGCACAGAAAAGTACTCTTAAACAGATAAGCTGGCATGTCATGGGGGCATGTGGAATATAATGGAATGAAACTACATTTGTATGCAATGAATATGCACATCATATAATATTCTAACAATAAATTTCCCTTTTACTCTGAATATCAGAATATTTTAACCTGAATAAATGAGTCACAAATTTCCAAATTTTAAAATAATCTTTTTTTTTGTTGTTGTTATTAAAGGAACAACTAAGTCATTATCAAAGTTAAAACTTCAGGCATGTAATACATAAAGAAGGTTAATTTTTTTGTAAATAATGTTACTGAGATGGTTCTTTTGCTAAAAATAAAGCATTAGGATAATATATTTTTGAGCTAGAAACTGAGTCAAATCTTTTTGGTTGACAGAAAAAGGAAGTGAGGCTATACAACTGAGATGCCTTCCTGAAGGTCTTACAGTCAAGTAAGTGGTGGAGTCAAACCCTGAACCCAATGCCTCTCCCACATACCACAGTCTGGCCTCTTGCCTTTATCACAAAGCATAAACAGAACACTGCCAGGTCATTTGTAACATGTTCATGCATTTCCATGGTCCTAAACTCTGCCCTATGAATAAATCTTATGTTTAAAAAGAGCTACAGGCTGGGCATGGTGGTTCATGCCTGTAATTCTAGCACTCTGGGAGGCCGAGGTGGGAGGATCGCTTGAGCTCAGGAGTTTGAGGCCAGCCTGAGCAAGAGTAGGACTCCATCTCTACCCAAAATAGAAACAATTAGCAGGGCATGGTGGTGCACATCTGTAGTACCAGCTATTCTGGAGGCTGAGGCAGGAGGATCACTTGAGCCCAGGAATTTGAGGTTGCTGTGAGCTAGGCTGATGCTATGTCACTCTAGCCTAGGAGACAGAGCAAGATTCTGTCTCAAAAAATGAAAATAAAAAAAAATAATAATAAAAAGAGCTGCAAAATATAAAAATACATTCATTTCTAGACTGGCATGATGATGCCACATGAATGTATACATAAATGCTGACAATATTAATGTAAAATGTGGGTTAATAGTATTATTAGAAGGTTGGAATTCAGGTGAATTTCAATTCTTCATACTTTTCTATGTTGCCTGAATTATTTTTACAAGCACACATTGTTTTAGTAATCACTAAAAACAAGTTGCAAATTGAAAATAGAACACAGAACAGCAGTTATAAACATTTTTCATAAAACATACTAACTCTTGAAAATCTTTACTGATTTTGCTTATATTAAAACAGAGGTCGGGCATGGTGGCTCACGCCTGTAATCCTAGGACTCTGGGAGGCCAAGGCGGGTGGATCACTCAAGATCAGAAGTTCGAGACCAGCCTGAGCAAGAGCGAGACCCCGTCTCTACTAAAAATAGAAAGAAATTATCTGGACAGCTAAAAATATATATATAGAAAAAACTAGCCAGGCATGGTGGCGCATGCCTGTAGTCCCAGCTGCTCGGGAGGCTGAGGCAGGAGGATAGCTTGAGCCCAGGAATTTGAGGTTGCTGTGAGCTAGGCTGACGCCATGGCACTCACTCTAGCCAGGGCAACAGAGTGAGACTCTGTCTCAAAAAAAAAAAAAAAAAAAAAAAAACAGAGCAGCTATTACTCTTAATTCCAGTCATGAAGAAAAACAAATACCTACCATTCTTGGTATGATGATTTTTTAATATATAGAAATTATTAAAATACTTTTTACACCTTTTTATCTCCTTTTCCATCTGGGTGAACCCCTTTTGTGATAGACTCTCCCATTTTCCCTTTAATCATCTCTGTCATATTACTTGTTATCCTTAGACTTGTTTTCACATTTCAATATCCCTCTTAGACTTTGGAACTCAGTCCCAAATAAGTTTTAAAGAACCATAAAGAAAGCCTCAGGAGGCACAAAAATGAAGAAAAACTTATTCTGTTCATCTATAAGTGATGGCTGATTCGCTAAACACAAAATTTATTTCATAGAACACTCTAAAAAGCCCCAACTATAAAGCAGTTGTTTTTTTTTTCACCTTAAACCATGAGTTTTGTTTAAAATGGCTTAGAAGAATAGTTATTATCCTGAGTTTTTATCTAGCCAGATTGTCCACTCCCTGAGAATAGGAACATTTTTGAATCCCCTATGGTACCTGGTATCTGCCTAGCAAAGTGTCTAACACACTGAGGCATTTAGTCATGTTTCTTTGATAGATTGATTGAGGATGTAAATTCTATACATAAACCAGTTTTGCAAATCATACTGCTGTTTTGTTCTTAGTTTGTTGTTTTCACTGGAGCATGATAATCATTTGTTTTATATGAAATTTACTATTGAGTAGGCTTTTCAATTTATTTCTACATTTTTCCTGAACTCTCTTTTTATTAAATAATTATCTACTTGAATAGAACAGTAAGCAAAAAGGTAGGGAAAAAATATTAGCCACCTCTGTTTAATCTAGCAGTGTTGGAAATCATTGAATGGGAATGCCAAATAACAACTCTATCAATTGTTTATGTAATTATTTTTAATTTGGTTCTCAAGAAATATTCTTCACTATTAATTATTCCTAGAACAGGTGCTTCTTTTAAATTAATTTGTATTGGCATGATATTATAAATTAATCCTATTTTGACTCTTTAGTGATGGCAAGATACATCTTAGCATCTATCAGTGCTCCATCCAAAACCTGAGCATAATGCACATTGTTTCCAACAAGTTCTGACATCCTCAAAGACTCAGGAAATCACTAATTAGAAAGTGCATGAGTCTTATACACTGTATGTATATATATCTCTGTATCTCCTAGATTAATTTCAATGTTCTAGTATTAAACAAATGGGTTACAAAATGGGTCCTGAAGGCCAGATTAAGCAGTGGGCTGATTTTTATTTGGTTTTTTTTTTGGCTTGTGCAATAAGAAAGAAAGGGTGAAAGAACAAAAGAATGAAAAAAATAAAGAGACAAAGGTGGGGAGGGAAGAGGTGGAAAAGAGAGAGGGATGAAGGAAGGAAGACCTTCTTCAGAAGAAAAATGAGCTCCCAATATATAATATATTTCCTACTCCTCACTATTACCTTGTACCCAGTCCACCATATACCTGCCTAGTATTAGAGTTTGAACTTATTATTGGCCTAGTGAGATGCAAATTGCCTTATTGTGAATTAATATTAAGAATAAAAATTTAAAATTAAACCACATACAAGAAGAACCAATAAAAAAAGGCAGACAAATCCTTAAAAAATAACAATTTTTTCTATAGAGAATAAAAAGGCTATTTGGCCTACTTTGTTTTCTAAATTCATGATGTATTTCTCTAAAGAAAAGTTCATCGTACTATTTTCTTTATTGGAAAGACAAAACCCAATTGCACTAATTCCACAAATCACAAATTTAAAGAAGAAAATAGACTAAGTTCCTTTTAATTTCATTCTGGATAATTACTGGAAAGTATGCAAGACCTAATTCGAGAGGTGAGATTATTAAAAATCATTATGCATTTACAGTATCTCAGATCCAAACCAATGACTGATTCTTATTCTAGAGGTGCCCTGGATGAAGTGATGACAAACATGCACAAGAATAATCCTGGTTTCGTTGGCAGGGTCACATATGCCACAGGGACCTCCCCTTCTTCCTCCCCCAGAATGGGGCAGCCTTGTCTGCCAGACAGGCAGACTTCATGGAATGAGACATTTCTGAGTTTCCTGTCTCCCGCCTTCCTCAAACTGAGAATTCCGCAGGATGTGATTCATTTATTCAAATATACCCTGAAAAAGGGTGATGGAGAAAAGGGACCACGTAATCAGACAGAACTGAAATTCAACCTGGGTCCTTAGGAAATTTATGGAAATTTTCTGGCTCTCATATTCCTCATAGGTAAAGCAGGGACAGTACCATCCAACTCTGGGTGTTAGGTAGGGATAAAATGAGCGATGGGGAGCAGGGGGCAAAGTGCCTGGAACCTAGAATGCAGCAGGAACTCAGCATGTATCAACGGGGGCCGGTGGTAAGGGAGAGCAGGTTTCCCTGGACCTTCATCCAGCTGCCCAAGGAAATACCAATTTTTCTAGTGTAATTGCTTATAACATGCATTGCTGCAAGAAATATAGGAAAACTATAGAACACATCTTTTATCTTCACTGCAGCTGGGAGGACTTTCTTAAGCTTTCCAGTGTTACCAGAACCTTATATTTAACAGCCAAATGAAATCATTTTTTCTGATCTTAACTGGTTTAAAATTCAGCTTCCATGATTTTTTTCTACCATCCTTCAAAACCCATTTGCTTTTCTACTTGCAAAATATGCAAATGCTTCACTTATTTAAACTCTCCCCTGTTTGCTCCACTGCCTGCATATGTTCCAGCGGAGTGCCTCACCAGCACTGCCAACCTTCAGCAGGAACTTCCTGGAGGGAAAGAATCATCTTTGCATAGTTCACTTTGTCATGTGCTTTCCCTAGTACTGAGCATATAATATACTGAGTCTTTAACGACATTTTAAGTATAATTAAAAATATTAACACTTAGAATAAAATCCTATAACTCACTAAACTTTAGCTACATTAATATATAGGTTTCGGATTTTTAAATTTTTCCAGAAGGAAAAACAATAACAAAATTTCTTCTCACTAAAGTATCTCAAATCATAACATCTCTTTTCACACAGCCATGGGAGCTCATGAGTCAGTCCTAACAGGTTGGGTAAACTGTCGGTGGCAGACATTGTTAGCTGGCTATCCCCAAATTCATCCTTTCATTCTTTTCTACCAAAAGTACCCCGACTTTGTTCAGTGTGACAAAGTGCCTGACTAAACCTAATCGGCAGCGCAGACTCAGTTGAAGTGATGAGTGTTCACATGACACCATTCAGCCAGTGAGATGGAAACTCAAGCCACTATGTGTGGCTTCTGGAGAATCTTGTTATTAAGATGGGGCAGATTCAGCGGGCACACATTCATTTGTATTTTGCCTTTTCTCTTTTGCATTCCCTTTCTTTTTGCCTAAAATATGGACGTGATGCCTGGGGGATGGGCAGCTAACTTGTGACCATGAAGACAAAAGCTACATAGGGGCAGAACATGCAGTTAAAAGGAGCCTTGGTCTTCTGTGTCACCCTTGAGCAGCTGTACCAGTCAGCTCTGGAATGCATGTCTGTGGAGTTTATGTTTCATGACAAAAATAAATGTATATTTCTCGTTAAAGCAGCTGACAAACTCCTTAGGAAATTCAGATGACATTTTAGTGGAAATATACAAAATTCACATGGCTTATGCAGATAAATTAACTCATAAACTTATATACCAATAAATTATGTAGAATGTATAGTTTCTTGATGTTTGAGAAATACTGACATCTTACTTGTAATCACATATATTTCCAATATCATTTTCTTAAGCAGACTTCTTACTTCCAGTTCCCTATGAAAAGTATCATTGATACTTAGTAGAGTTAGAAGCATGATAACAACAGAGCAATGAAGCAGTCTATCTTGTTCAAAGGAAATAAACTAAATAGGAGGAGGTAAAGGGCTTATTGTAAGCAAAATATTCATGTGTATATAAAATATATAACCAGAAGAAAGAATCAGAGAAGAAAATATTTAGATAAAAATAAAAGAAGAAATAATCAATTGTTCTTGTCAAATAAGTATAATATATGCTTTCTAGTCAAGAAAAGGAATCATTGGAAGTATTATTTCACAAATTGCCTAATTGGAGCCAAGACAAAATATATTAGTAATGTGAGACAGGGCTGGGTAATGTAACCTGAATCATATCTTCCAATGATATCCATGTCTGCTTATAAGCTTTTTCTACCAAAAAAAAAAAAAAACAGATAAGCTAAGAAATACATCATACTATCCTACTTGTTCTGTTAGGTTGAAGAGAAGAGATACGCTGGACTTATGACAAAATAAGAGCAATACAGTTTGCAGAATTCAATTCAGTTTGGCAAGGATTTATTTAGCATCTACCACGTGTCAAGCACTGTGTTAGGAGGTGAGGTTATAAACATGAATAAAATGCAGTCTCTGACCTCCAAGGATTTAGAGTCTGAAATTGAACTATAAAAGTAGTCAAATAACTATAATAATATATGACATAATCTATCTTTCTAACTAGTAGAAAGTTAGATAACTTTATTATTTGGAATAATAAAAGTATAATACATATTCTAGAAATTTATATGTACAAGGGATTTTTTTCTCTTTGATGAGTCAGAGAAGATTCCAGGGAGTAAGGGCCTTGAAGTGTGTGGAGAAATTCGACAAGTAGATAAAGGGTGTGGGAATGACTTTCTAAATAGATGGAAAAATAGGAATAAAGGCAAGTGGGTATCAAAGTTTGTGTAGTTCATAATGTCCTGAAAAGTGCCTGGCATTTAAAAAACAACTTATAAACATTTGTGAAACAGTGAATAAATGAATGAATAAATAGCATGTTTGGAAAGCAGTAAGGATTAAGTCATGACTATAATGTATCAGGTATATGATGGTACACAGTACCAGTCTGTGAAAAGCCTTTTGTGACATGCTAGAGTTGAGGAACAAGGCAATTTTCACATTATTAGGACAGAGAGAGATTACACTGGCAGATTAGAAGGGCTTAATATCTGGAAACTATGGAATGGAATCAGGAAAAGCTAATGAAAACACTGGACAAGGAGAGGGAAAGATAACCTCACTTTGGACATGCTGATCTGGGTTGAGATGCCCCAGTAGGCAATTGAAAAAACACATCTGGAGTCAGATAGAGTTATATACTAGCACTGGTTTATGGACTCGACAAATTCCTGCAAAACCCACTATGTGCCAGACACTGGAAGTGTGCAGATGAGTAAGACACAGTCCAAGCTCTCAAGGAGCTTATAGTAACTATGACTCAGTGTGATACAAATAAGAATACAAGTATGCATAAGACATAGAAGTAATATATAGAAGGGAATAATTAATTCCACATAGTGTGTGTGTTGGTGAGGGTGGGGAGGGTATCAGAAGAGACTTCATACAGTAGTTAACAACCAAAATCTAAAAGCTGCACAAAAGATTTCTAGATGAAAAGGTGAAGAAGGGCATCTTGAGAAGAGAGAAGGGAAGGTCAGTTGCACGGAGACATGAATCAATGTTGGAGGAACTGTAAGTAGTTTGCTATTGCTGCTCATATAACTTGCAAAAAGCATGTGGTAGACAATGAGATAAGCATGCCAGGACCATTGCAGCAGACGGCTATCTTTGAAGACAATCAGTTTTTTCTCTTAAGGTTTCTAGTATCAAAGGGAAGCCAATTGGGCACAGTAGATATATCCTAAGGACATTAGGATGCAGATATTATTTTTTAAATCAAAAATAAGAAGGGAATGAGTTCATTATGGAAAATTTATTTGAGAAATCATGATAGTAAAAATAAAATTCTGATAACATTTTTGGAAATAATACTTTTAGAATCAGAGAGAGGCCTCTAAAAGAAACCTGCTTAGGGTCCTAGGGTGCTTTTTAATTAGTTCAAATTTAAAGAATAAATGTATAAACAAAACAAAATGCTGGGCTGAGATTCAAAGACTATTGAATTTGGGAGGAACCTGAAATATCACTTTCAGCCTTCTCATTGTATGAGTTGGAAAACTAAATCTCAGAGGAGATTTAACACAATAAAGTAACAGGCGAATTCGGGGTTAGTAATTTTTACCACAGGTAACAATTTTCCTGACACAGAAGTGAATAGTTCAGGATTCCAATTATGCTACTTTGTAGACCAGCTGCATTAGAATCTCCAGGACTGGAGAGTTTTAAATATTTTGATTTGCAAAGATCCTCCATTCCACACATATTTTAACTTAGTGGTCCAGGGTGGACCCAAGATCTCCATTTTTAAAATATTTTCAAGTAATTTCTTAGATTTGAAAACCAATGGCCTAAATGTCCTCTAGGACTGTCTCAGAAAAAAGGGAAACTTTAAATAGTGCCCAAGATTTTGAGAAACTACAATTTTAATCATATTTTAATCACTAATTAATATGTTCTATATATCTATTAAATGCTTGGTTCTATGGGAAGAAGGTGGAATGTAGAGAGAATAATTTTGGTTTTTGGGGTTTTTTGTTTGTTTTTACAGAGAGATTCTATTGAAGAATTTGCTACCGTCTGTCTGTGAGACAGATTTTCTTCATGTCAGCATATCATAACGTTCAATGTGTTCCTTGGTTTGTCACTTGAGAACGTGCTGTAGCACTAACAGTAGAAGAAGTCAAGGTGGCAGCTTTTACAGCAATGCAAGTGTGAACATTGTAAGCGTAAGAATTTATATACTGCACAAAGGAATTTTCTGTGTATTTTGTGCTATCAAATTGCTTAACTACTAGGTCTATAGGTCTTATGTCTATACCAATAAAAATAGGCATGACAAAACCTTTTAAAAAATACCCAAATACTTTTAGCCACAGCTGTATGTGATTCAAGGTCTTCATGAACTAAATCCCCTCAATCAGAGAGCCTGGCTCTCTAATTGGGGGGAACACTCTAAACTCAGAATCCCTGGGCCAAACTAGTCAATAACTGATAGTCATTAAAATAAAACCTCTAATCATCTCCTGAACTTCTCTGAGGTCTCTTCATACCAAGACACTGCCTTCCCTATTCCCTTAAAAAATAAGTCAAGCAGGGTGGCTTATGCCTGTAATCCTAGCACTTTGGGAGGCCAAGGCAGAAGGACTGCTTGAGACCAACCTGAAGAAAAACAAGACCCTATCTCTACAAAAAATAGAAAAATTAGCTGGGCACAATGGCACAGGCCTGTATGTAGTCCCAGCTACTCGGAAGGCTGAGGCAGGAGGATGCCTTGAGCCTAGGAGTGTGAGGTTGTTGTGAGCTATGACAATGCCACTGCAATTTAGCCAAAGTAACAGAGTGAGACCTTGTCTCAAAAAAGACATTTATATATATATGTATGTGTGTGTGTGCACGCCAAGAAACTTTTACTCTGAAGGAATATTCCAGGTAATTTACTGATGATTGGGGGCATTTACAATTAAGAAGGAGGAAAATTTTCAGATACAGAGCCTCTTTCAATTTTTCAACAAAATACTAAAAAGGAAAATTGGGGGAGAACTTAGTTGTTCACTTTAGATATGTCTCGTAGATACTAGATGGCAAGATTTGGTAGAATGGAGCCTTAAGATTCATAGATGTTGGGCATTTGTCTGTTTATTTGCATATGATCTCAAAGTTCCTAGATTCTGCAATTACACAGTCAGTAAAAAAAAGTTCCTAGACATTACACCTGTGTAACTCTAACTCTTCAAACTATGAAACCTTAAGTAGCTGAAAGGCTGATCGGGTTTTTAGATTGCTGATTTCTCACATATAAAGCCTAAATCCTTCACTCTCATGGCTTTTCTATCATTAATGTAACTTTGCTATTCTCTACCTGTCCTCACTGACAGAGGAAAACCTGTGATGTGAAAAAAATTGTCTTTTTAAAAAAATTGAAATTAAACACAAGGCAAATTCTACTGAAGCTTGTAAAGTTAACTTGTATTTCACTTTGCACAGGACAATGGTAGCTTGATTCAGAATAAGGACAGTGAGAAAGAAAGTTTGCAAAGACCTCTCCCAATTTTTGAAATGGAAATTTCTTGAATTTGAGGCTTCATAAAGAGCTCAGGATATATACCTTGTGAATGTCAAGGGTCTACTATAATTAGTTCTCATAAATGGTTTCTTCCTCATCTAATCAGAGAGCATCATTTTCATTTTGAAAAATCCCCTACACTATAACAATCTATTGGCATTTATTAAGTGCCTTTGGGAAAAGTAACTTAGTGCCCAATCATACTTTAACTTAAAATCATGTTAGAGTCTTCTAATGAGCTTATATATGATTTTCATATTAAGGTAGGGTAACTTAAATATTTTGAGAGAACAATTCATTATATACTTGTTTGATCTTTCCAAATGCTATGCTTCCAAATTCAGCTTTACTAAAATAATCATAATCAGCACAACCTAAGATGTGCTTAGAAGAACTGATCATTTAATATAACCATTCCAATAAATTCTAGTTTGAATATTCATTGTGCAATGGGTTTTCTAAAAAATCTGACCAAAGGATTTAAGGAACAATGAAACCGTTCTGAAGATGACTTTTTAAAAATGACTATAAATGTCATCAGTAACAGGAGATTTCTAGCACTAAATAAAACGCTTCAGCATTCTAGGTCCTTCTATTGCTGACATATTCAAGAGTAGAGTTGTTCTTCTACTAAAACTACAACTTAAAATGGCATAAAGTAAACTATTCTTGGGGCAAGACAAGAATTAAATATTGGATACTAGATTATAAGAATTAGCACAATTTTATTATTTTGTTAGTAAAATGATATGCTAGAATATCTTTTAAAGTTTAAGATAGAATTATGCATGAAAGCTCTCATCTTTCATGCATTAAATTGTTACAGGTATTTAAAATTTCTCTTTTCTCAATGTGGGACAAAAGAGGTACAGATAAATTAAAATAGACAAGATTAGGTGATGACAGAAGAAAACAGAACGGCAAAGGAGAAAAGATTGCAGTTGAAAAGATGAAGGTAGCAGAAAAATGTTAAGAAAACCAAGTAGAAATGTAGAATGTAGTTTTATAGGAAGATATGAATAGAATTCACAGAGGAAACATAAAGAATCTTAAATGTAAGTAAATTTCAAAATAATTTTACTTTTTGTCTTTAATCATGTACTGACACTGTTCTTCAGTTTGTCATTCAATTTAGCTTGTATAACCCCTCCAAACATCTTAAGATAAAATGCATAGTCTAAGTCTTAAATCCTATAGAGAGCTCCCATAACAATATTAATGTTCTATTCTTCTCTTAAGGTAGAGAAATCAAAGGGGTATATACTTAAAACCCTAATGGATTACAGAAAGAAGCAAGTGCTTCGGTAGCTAAGAAAAAAAGGAATTTGCCCTCCTGGAAAGCAATTTTCTTCCATATTTAATTTATGGGAACTCAGTATTATATATGTGATATACATTTTCTTATACTACAATTTGAGAAGTAAAAGTACATTTATTAATTCTCTATTTTCTATTGAACATTCATGTTGAAGTATGATTTTTCTCCATTAATTATTGATCACTTTACTGTTGTAGATCCTAAGAGTTACTTAAGAGTGGTAAAGGAGGATTTCAAATCATCAATTTTGCAATTAAGTTAAACAGCGTTTATCCATGAAAGTTCTCATCTTTGTGGACATTGCTTGACATGGTCAATGAACCCTGTCTTTTAAAACTCTCCCTTTCCTTGACCTTCCTTGATAAATCAAAAATTAATTCAATTGATCTATTTTCCCTTTTCTTTCTTCTGCTTCTTTTTCTTCTTGTTCTAAAAATTACGAATGTTACTGAGCTTCTCTTTGTAAATTACCTTTTCCAGAACTTGCCTCTACTCCCATGGATTCGTCTCTCACTTCCGGATTGTTTCATAAATATTTGTCTTTAGTCCTGATCTCTCTGTGTCGAGCTCTTTAATTTTTCAAAAGCTGGATATTTCTACTCACTTGTCTTGCCATCTCCTCAAACTCAACATGTCTAAAGCTCAATTCATCATCATACCTATCTAAATAGTTTTAAAATGATTATTCTTATTTCAGATTTCTCACAACTCCTCTCCCTGAAAACATACTCCAAATATATCATTGCTAACTAGCTATTCACAGAACATTGCTTTGATTGCATCACTTCTTTATCAAAAATCTTTAATAGCACCTGCTACCCAAACCATAAAGTACATCTTGGCTTGGCATTTCAGGCTCTACGCAATTGGCGATGTGTATCTGTAGCACTTCAACCGATTCATTATTACTTTAGTATGACACCTCTATGCTATCAAAACAAACTACTTACTTTCACCTAACCAGATCTCAGAATTTCCTATCTCTGTGTCTTGATGACATCCTTAAAAAAAATTCTCCTTGAAAAAATTTCCTTTACTTTATCGACTAAATTCCTTTTCTTTAAGCCCAACATAGATGCTACCTTCTCTACAATGTCTTCCCTGATCATTTTAGCCTGAATTGATAATTTTCTGTTTAAAGTTCTTAGTGTTCTTTCTGTTTTTCCCATTTCTATAGCACATCCACTGTGACCTAAAAGTCCAAGTTTTAATATCCCCTCAACTTAGTCATAAGTCCCTGAGGTCATTGCACATGTTTAATAATCACTCAATTTACACTGAATGAATGAGTGAATGTTTCTTTCTCCCCCAATCTTCCTCCTACTTCCCACTCAGCACAATCTTCTCCTCATTCATTGTTTCAACAAGTATTTACTGAGCTCTATTATGAACCAGGCACTGTGCTATGCACTAAAGGTGAGTAAGACATTCATCATCCCTACTGTTATAGAACTAGTAGGAAAGATAAACATTAACATATAAGCTTATGTGTGGCAAATGTGAAATACACACATGGAGAAGCCTACAGTAGGAGGAGATACTCTAGTATTCCCTAAAACACTCACCATTATAATATGGGCATACTTCATATCAATGGAATAGCTGGAAATAGTGAAAAGTTATGGCCCAATAAAAAGAACCATACTATAGAATATATATCATAAACTTGGATTAAATATAAATTTCTTGAAGCCTATCATAATGGCAATTATTTATTAATTCATTATTCAAGGATTTATGCTAGATACTTTATATAGTATTCTTTTAATCTTCACAAAAATTTTGCAAGGTAGGTATCCTTATTCTTATTTCAGAAATGAGAAAATAGGCTCCAAAAGATCAAGTTACTCTACTCAAAGTCCTTCTAAGGGCAATGGCAAGGTTCAGACACAAAACACATATTCTTTCTTCTACATGACATGAGTTTAGTTAAGTTTTCCACATAAGCACACTTAGCAGTAATGGGCTGGATGTCCCAGACCCTTCTCCACAGGGTGTCAGCCTTGAGCAGCTGGCCATGAGTGGAAACATACTAGTTTAAGAAAGATTTTGTTCTATAACATTATTGTAAATGTGCCTATTTCATGCTGCCTTTTAAGAAATATTATCTACTAGAATGGGAAAACCAGAACCACAGAAGGCATAGTCTGTTCTTGCAAACAGTTTTAAAATTAAACTTTTTATCTTATGATCAAGAAACAATGTATTTGACTGCTCATTTTTTGATACACAGAAAATATAAGTAGCAAAAAATGCTTTTAAAAAATTATTTCTAAGTTTTCTACATCACAATAGATTGCTTTATTTAAACATATCTCAAATTTCTCGAGAATGCTTATTTCAGTATTTGAAACAAAATAGTTTAGTTTAGTTTAGTTTAGCTTCTCTTTAATTCTTATATACTAGAAAATAATATTGAAAAAGAAATATTCAATGTCATTCTTTACCACTGTATAAATGGAATCTTATAATTTCCTAAAACATATTTATCAATATCTGTTTCTATATCCCATAGAAAGTAATATTTTTCCCCAGGATATTTTATTACAAAAATTTATACCATATTCTTGATTTTTTACATAGAATATTAAATTTTAGAATTGCTGATGAGATTACTACAGAATTTCTGGCTTTATCAGCTGATTTTACTTTTAATAATTTGGAATAAAGGAGAAGAGGAAGGTAGAAATAATGTTAAATTGCATTATATCACAATATACTTAAATGCAGATTATTAAAGTAACACATGGGTAAAATCTTTATGTAGCTTACATTTAATGCAATGTACAATATAATATTTCATCAAACAAAACAAAGTTTACTTATATGTTGTATAACATTAAATTTGCACAATGGTTTCCATACATATGGGTTGATTTTTTGATTCTAAAGCATTATTTCTGGCTGTGGCCTCTTAATAAATAAGTGCTTTGTAACTGAGAACAAACAAAAAAACCCCATAATTCTTAACTCATAAGCTAATACCCAACAAGATATACCTAATCCTAAAAAATTCAGATGCCTATCACTTACTTCAAAAAACAAAAACAAAATAAATCTTTAGCCATGGAATTTTACATCTTGTCCATCAGTTAGCCGAATGTCGTTATTTTAAAGATGTTAAGTAACTTCCTCAAACTTATATAACTCTTCTGTGGAAGAGTCAGAATAAGGTCCCCAAGTGTAATTCACTTTTGCTTTTTACTATTCCATTCTTGAACTTCTTAAGACAGAATTATAAAAAATTTATAATTCAGTTACCTATTACAAAAGAGAGCTTTATATTAGATATTAACCTACAATGAAGGAAGTGATTACAATGCTAAATACTAATATTCATCTAAGATAGCAAAGCAATGGCATTTACCTTAAATTTACGTCTCTGCTCTGCACAGCTGTTGAAGAACCACAAGTCTGTCTCATGGCTGTAAATGTAACAAGAACAATAATGCGACCAATTTTCATATCTAAACTAAATTAAGTAGATTTGTCATAGGCTAGAAATTTGATAATGTATTTTACCAAAAAAATTTAAATTTACAGATTATAGAAGTGTGCATGTATGCATGTGCATGCAGGCATTTGTGTGTGTCTGTGTGTGTGTGCATGTGTGTGTGATGTGTTGTTAACTTATTCTTTCTAACCTGAAAATGAGTATCATGAAATTGAGAGCATTAAGCATTTTCTTTGGCTAATGTTCCTCATTATGGATCACTATGATATATCAAGTCTAGGAAGCGTGAGGAATAGATGTAAATAAATAAAACAAATTAAAATGAGAAGCTGTCTTCAGTTATTATTAGAGTACATTTTCTGGGATACACAGTAAGAATGTAAAGCAGAAACGTCTGGTAATACTTAGGTTAATATCAGCTCCCATTTGTTTCACAATCTTTATATATTATTCATCAATATGTTAGTAATCAATGTATGTACTGATTGGAACTATTCAATCGATGTTTCATGGAATGAATAGAATATGTAAACATGTTTCAAAAAATATGTATATATTCAGATATCTATACATGAAAGTGAAATCGCTATTACGATTGGTACTCAAGCTTGTCAGATGTGATATTTTTTCCCCAGTTTGTATTAGACATGCTAATATCTACGTCATCTGTAGCACAAAAACCTGAAAAAATGTAAATGAAAAAATAATAGTAGATAAATGCTAGTCTGCTAGAAATAGACTCTGTACCATGTCACACTTCAAATCTGGCCACCACTTAACATAATTCAGGTGACTATTAACAAGCAACCGAATATTGTTCTTGTGACTTGAGCCATCAAAACAGTTTTTTTAAATCCATATTTTCTTCTAAACTTTATTAAATAGTTCTCTATCAAAAAGTCCATTTTAAAATAAAAAACACAAAGTATCTCTTTTGGGCCTCTAAAGATGTTATGCCTGATATAGTAAGAACCATCATGATCTATTAACACCAAATACCTTGCCTTGCAAGTACAGATTTTGAAATATTTTCAATTATCCTTTTGAAATTTCAAAGATAATCTATATCAACTCTATTATAAAAGTTTGGTTAAATGTTTAATTAAGTAGGAAAAGAACTAGACCGTGAGAGAATCACACAAGAAAACTTAAAATCTTAATTTCATATTAAATTATTTTAAAAGTTTTAAAAAAATTCTACGTTTTTTTAAAACGTAAGTGGCAAATAGTGCATCTCACACTAAATCATATTTGCAGATACAAGGATAAGCATTATCTAATATCCCTGTTTGACAACAGATATGTAAACTAGTATAAAATGCTGTTAGGCTTTTATTAGATTTTTAATACAATCTCAGCATGTCTCCAGTTGCTAAGCTTATCAAGTCCTATGAAATCCTAAAAATGTAGGCTCACAATATATTAATTTCAATATATATTTTAGCAAACAAATAAGGCTGCATCCATTATTTCTAAATTCTCATTCATGAAAACCAACTTCTCATTTCTGTGATATTTTGTCATGAGATCCCATTAAAATTACAAAATAATACTAAAATGCTAATTTTATCATCTAAACAATAGAGATATATTCAGATTAATATGCATCACAAAAGATGAAAAACAAGTGACACAATGAAAGTCTTTGTAGTAATGGTCAACAGCTGCAATTGTTAAGGTATTTATGATACTTTAATCACTCTTGCATGCTAAATAACAAAATTGGAGACTTCTACTCAAAATTTTATTTATACAATTGGTATATGAGCAACAGTTTCTTATTTTAGAGCCATTAATATTCCCAAATTCTATGTGTGTTTTCTAAGAAAAACTATGTATATTTTAGTAAGTCAAAGTATTAAATCTTGACTTCCAATACAACAACAACAAGAAAAACAAAAAAAAAAAAAAAAAGAAAGAAAAACTAAAGCCCAGCCATTCTTTCCAGAGATACCCTGGTAACCAGCAATATGGAAACTTCTATTGGACTTAACTTCGGAGAGGAAGGAGCAACTGCAAATTCCTCTATTTTGTCAAGAAATATGATAAAATAGAATAAGGACAATATGCAGTGTTTTTCAGACATTCAAAACAATAACTTCTATCTTTGGCATATGCTGTCAGCATCTAAATCCTCTTTTCTATACCAACGAGAAAGCAAAATTCCCACTCTGAAGCCACGGGGAGGATAAACATTTCATTTGCTGTCTTCTGTGACTTTTATGTAAATTTTTCTGTCGTAAATGCATGGGGAAACTGTTGGAATGTGATAACTCCATGGAAATATTACACTACTGTTATAAGTTGGGGAGGAATATGATGGTGAGGAAAATGTAACACAGAATTATTGATTAGTTAAAACAAAAGAATGTGAAATTGATTTTAAAAGAGAAAAAAATTAAGAATTGTAAACTCAGGCTGATTTAATAAAACTTTCATTTCCAATCATGGCAGACATCTGTACTCTATAGACTTTGTTGAAACATTCCTTATCCCCAACTTTCTCTTCTTCCTTCCCACCCTTCAGAAATGATTTTGTCCCCCCAAAAATATATTCTCGTCTTACATTTGTTTAGGGACCATATATTTAATCCAGTTTTTAGGTAATGAGTAATTTCTGGATTGTGTTGATCAGTAGCCTATAATTCTCTATCATACAAACTGAGCTTCAGAAGGCCATCATGTAAGACTTAGTTACTAACATCTGTGAGTACACCTGAAAATAAAAACAGAGAGCTAGGCCATTAAAAAAAACCAAATGATTGTTTTTGTTAAAATAATGCAACAGTAGATGTTTAAAAAAGAAAACAAAACTAAATTTACCTCATTAGGCATGTATGTGACACATGATTCAGGAAAAAGCATTGCTTATCTTTCAACAGTGCTGGTGAACAGTTTGAGAGATGTGTTTTATGCAATTCCAGATTTTACCTTTCAAACATTTAAAGAATACACCTTAAAAATGTCTTTTCCCCCCAGAAAATGTCTAATATAGTTTGGTTAAGAAGTCTATATAAAGCGATGGTTATATTATGTAACAAAAAGTTACTTTAAAAGACATACATACTATCAGCTTCACAGGACAAACATAGTGAGTAAGGACAACAAACTCCAGAATGTGTTTTTATAACTGTAGCAACAGCAATAACTCCTTGGCAAACTCAAACAGTTTTTTTGGCAATCCTGGAGGTTTTCTGCATTTGTCACTTGGATACAACTGCGGAAGGGCTGTTTAAGACTGCTTTGTTTCCTTCCACACCATTTTACTATGACTTTGCTTTTAAGGAAGAATTTTCACATTTTAACCTATGTGTGAATAAAGTTCCATTAAAATCCCACAAGGGAGTTTTATACACAATTCCTTATGCCTATATATACCAAATGTGGTTCCTACGTAATTTTTGCAAGGAGTGACTTTGTAAACTTTTGAAATCTATGCTAATAGAAAATTATTTTTTTCTCTTTTAAGATGATAAAATGAATTCTCTTTATGAATTAAAAATACCTAATATGCAAATGTAATAATTTTCTGTATATATACAACTGGGTCCTCACATCTGTTATCATTATGAACATCTTTTAAAATAAGACCCCAAGGACAGGAATGCTTTACTAACCTGCAGTGGTCTCTGTTTATCACTGCTCTTAGGAGATTTCAATCCACTTGTTTGCTGCTGTAAAAGAAGTTGTCTTGCTGCCTGGAGAGCCTAGAAGTAAAAAGGGAACAATATCTAAATATTTGGTTAAAAGTTAATTTTATTATCAGTTATTCCTCAGTTAATAGTAAAGTCTTCGATGTATAAGAACCCCCATCTTCCTTTCTAGAAAGAATCATTCTTTATCTTCCAATATGCAAAAAAAAAAAATTGCACACATGTATACAACTTTTCTCAAAATTACAGAGATGCATGTAATCCTGGAGGAAATAAAGTTAATTTGCTTAAAGAGGAAAAAAATCATAAACTGCATCAAAAACCTCATTTCCACAAGGAACTTGTCTTTGAGTGTTCAACTAAAATGCCCACTCCCTTTAAAATTATCATTCAATTTGCATTTTCATATCACAATTTTGAAGCAAAAGCAGTAGACTTCAAGTGTTACCGGAAGCTGTAATTAAATTTGACAAATCAACATCAGATTATCTTGAAAGTGAATTAATAAGGATTTTCACTAAAGATTAAAGACACTTTTTTTGTACTTACAATTCAAGGGGAAACCTCTCCTTTGACAAAATAAAGTGCAGTTTTAATGCCAAATAAAATTGAGTGGTTTTCATTTGCATTCTTAGCAAAATCAGAGAACAAAGAAATTACCACTCAACCAATCAGGTTTGTTTCTATGTGTGACAGAATACCAATCAAAATAGAAGATGTTTTCATTTATTTTTATGTTTTCTTTCCCACTCAGGAAAATAAAACTTAATATAAGAAATTAATGTAAGCATTCCATTTACTGGGGGGGGGAATGATTTGTAAATGTACTACATAAACTTATATAGAAACTAGTGACATAAAACAAAATGTATATTAAATTGTTTTAAAGGTAGCAGTATAAACTAATTTAAAAAAAGAAAAAAACTTTCCAGAGCCTCTTTAAAAATTCATTTTCTCTCTCAACAACTGAGTTCAATGAACACTAGTGATGAAATTTTTCAACATATAAAACTGAAATTAATCATTGCCTTACTGTGTTATTCACTGTTTTGGAATACAAGATAAATTTTTCATAATGGGAAAAACATTATTATACTAATATTACTCTATAAAAATTAAGATTCTCAGCTGATAAAAAGTACAATTTTGTTTGGAATCAATGATCTGGTTTTTAAGAGTTTCTAGTATCCATGACAACAGTTGCTTTGACAAGATGTGCATATGGCATTACACTGCCAGCTGGTGTGAACAATGTTTGAACTACTGCATTGAGATGCTGAGCAAACAGAAAAAGTTGCCACGTCTTAACCCTCAGGGAAGGCAGTCATCCCCTGATCAATTATGAAAAGACAGAGAGAGGGCTGCTACAGTCTGGCTCCGAGCAAGTTTTTAGAGAAGGCAGGCAGACATAGAAACCAAAGTAAACAAACTGAATGCACTAGCACCATCTCCTAACAACATTGATTTGTCTTCCCATAGCTGGATATGGCACAGTTTGTAAAGCACACTTTTTACATTTGAAGACACACTCATGATAATCTTCCTTTTGTTTTTTAAACTTTTCAAGTAATTACAAGTCAGCCTAAATATTTCTAAAGAAGACACATTCCAGTGAATGCAGGCAATTTATGAGAGTTCAGTTTGAAGGAAACACAAAAAATAATTACTTTATTATCACAAACCTCACTATTTGAAAAATTTCCACTCCATATCCTAAATAATATGCCATTCTCTTAGTTGCAATTTATAAAACAACTACAATGATATTTTTGTTCAAATGGAAATTACTATAGTGTGATCTAGACTGTGCCTATGTGAGATTCTCAAAATTAAACATCACTCAATTATTTTCCCATTTGATGCCAAACAAGGTTTGCCTAATTTTTTCACATAATTGCTTTTTTCTCTTTCAGTTGATTAGTTTATTTTGTATATATACAGACTTATTTGTATTAAATTCTGTAGTCATTTATTATCCTTAAAAAATTCTAATGAACACAGTTTACAATCTTGGAAGTGTGAATGACTAAGATTCAAAACAATCTTAGAAATTATCTAATCTGATCCTTTCATTTTAGCAAATGAGAAAACTGAGGCCTAGATTAATCAATTGCTTTGTTCAAGGTCACAAAGCAATTTATGAGTGCTTTGTTCAAGGTCTCCTGGCTTCCAGGCCAGAGTGCATTCCATTGTGCCATATTGTCTCTATTCTGTCAAAGGAATCCTCAGATGGCAATGAATAAAATTCTAGAGAAGGAGAATATATAAAATCATAATGAATTATTTTTTACCTGTAAAGAGAGCATATCCATTTTTCACAACTTAAAAGGGAAATTACAATATAATCTTTTTAAGTCTTAAATTTTTAAGTGAATAGAACAACTATCACAGAATAGATACTGTTTTTATGGCTAAATGTTCCCAATATCCTTAACTTGAATTTCATTACATATTCACTGATACCTGATGGAGTTTTAAACTCTTGTAACATTCCGATTATCTGATCAATTATTACCAATAGAATTACAGAATTCTAGAGCTGGACAAAACCTTAGAAATTGCCTAGGTTTTTCATTTTGTAGACAAACAATTGAAGAACCAATACTACAATAACTTGATTAAAAGTCACAAAGCAGTAGCAGAATCTTGTCGAAAACTCAGGCTGTTGTCTCCCAAGCCTAGGACCCTGTCCATTTCACCACCCTACGTTACATTAATTCAATTCAACCTAAGCAAGTAACCAATGGAATATGTAAATGCTAGGTAATGGCTATGAAAACTCTAGAAAATTAAATATATTAGAACTTCTTCTCATGAAAGTATCACTAACCAAAGTAATAATAATAATACTAGAACATCACAAGATAGCTGGCTAAAATATGCTTCTACTTTTAAAGTATTGTGGTTTTCATATGCATTGACAGTTATTTTTAAAATAGTTGAGGATCATCTTTTAATACAAATTCTTATGAAAATAACTTCTTGCCTATTTCAACATTCTTTTGGTAGCAGCAGAGATTGATATAGAAAACATAAGAGGTGGGAGAACAAAATACAATTCCAGGAGATCAGGAACCATTTAAAACTCATAAGCAGAAATCTCTGGCAGTTTGAATTCTAACTGCATGCATCATATGACATTTTTATTTTCAGTATTCTGGATAACACTTTAGGACTGGATTTCAATAAACAATTGTTCAGAGAGGTTTAGTTCATCTTTGCAATTTATTATTGTAGCTACGCAAAAGATGAAAGATTATGAGATAAAACACGTTCATCAATATAAAGTGTTAGGTGTCAAATTACATGAAATATTAATTTGAAAACCACTTGCCACTTCTATTGATAAATACAAAAGATAAATTCCAAGGCCATTCATAAAGTTCTACGAGCCATTTAGGCATTTATATGGTTCCTCCCCCCCAGCCATCCCCAAATTAATTTAGAACAAAAGTCGAAAGTTGTTTACAAATTTCCTTTCATAATGACAGAATCTGATTCAAATAAACAACAAGAAACAGATTTCTAAGGCAATCAAACCATATCTAGTTTCCAAAAACACATTTGTTTTGAATTAAGGGTGCACTTTATTTAATGAAGTTATCTAATTTAGGTAAAGCTAAAGAAAATTAAGATAGGACATTTAAAAAATTGGAATCAGATTAAATTTAAATATTTTGAAGAAAATCTTTATAATAGACTACAGGTAGACATTTTATTAGACTGCAGAGGTATGGAAATGCATGCTTTCTATAATTAAGTGAATTTTGCTCTAAAATATTTATTGAAAACAACATTCTAACAGTTACTGTGTAATTTCAACTAAACTTTTATAAGAAAAGCAAAGTTCAAGCACATCACTCTTCTCTAGCAGTAATAACTTTATGCTAGTTATGAACCTCACAAAGAGTAATTCTAACGTGTAGATCATTGTGAGAATTAATTAATGGTAAAAAAACTGTAACCTGTCAGATATATACTTTTCTTTTCCTGAAGATTGTTGTAAACTTTAACTAAAAATAAAATTATTTGAAAATAGTTTAGAAATAACCAATAAAAGAAAAATGTTGAGTATGTTAAGGTTTATAAATAACTTCTTTTTTTCAAAGTATGTATATTTGGGGAAAAACAGACATCAGTCATATCTCTCCCCATAAAAATAGGAATGCTTAACCTATCAGCCTGTTGCATTTGAGACATTAAAATGAAAAATGACATCTACGCCCATTAATATCTTCAATGTATAAACAGCACAGCGTGACACATTCTTGAGAGCTGAAGGCTACAAAATCTCTCTGAAACATAAATAACAAAGCACTCAGAAGCATATTTGATGTTGATATTCATCTCTGAGAAAAACACTGTTGCCTAGGCTTCTTATGAAAATAGATGCAGCCCAAATGGATCTCCTGTAATTGGTTTCAGATAGCGAGGTCAGAAGAAATATGATACAAGAAACGATTATGTGGAACAGGCGAAACAAGAATGTTTACACAGGCACTCCCTAGTTATACTGACAAGGGGTATATACTTTGCAGATAACCAGAACCAAAAAAAAATTTGCCAGCAGGACATCCAGATTTTTGCTCCTCATATTCATATATTTTAACCTTTACCATATTATGTCTTCAACATGTTACTTTGAATACTGAACATAAAATAAGTTTTCAAACATGGTTTCATTTTCTAATTATTTTCCCAGGTGTGGTTGATAAAAAATGTATTCATATCCTTCCATAAAGAATATGAATTCCTATTCTGTTTGGTCTTTCTTCATATTATGCTCCCACTAAAGAAAATATACTGATAAATGTAATCTGAAGTCTCATAATGTTATTTAATGAAGAAAATTAATCATCTAATTGTCATAACCTATTTTCAAATAGCAATCTATCAGAGTGAAATTATGCATCTGTGGTTATTGACCCCTAATTTTTTCATGCCTGATACATAATTAGACTACATTTGTTGAAAAAAGGCTATTAGAAAATATTTTTAAAAATAATTCTTTTTTTTACAGTATATATCAAATAAAGTTAGAGAATAAATGTGTGGATATATTGTACTTATATTTTGCATCACTATGGAGGACAAATTGAGATACTAAGATCATTTATTATAATAATTATAAAAGAGTACAATACTATAACAAGAGTGAATAATTACTTGCAAAGCATCCTTTTTACTAATCAGATGTCAGGCTTTTTTGGCTTAGTATTTATGATGTATATGCAAAGGAGAGACAATCAGTTATTGAGTCTGTGATGGAATGGATCCTCATGTTATCCTCTGAAGTAAGAATAAAGTCCCCAAGGTTCAGGTCCAAACCCAATGCTCAGTACATTCCAGTATGGCTCCAGACTCCCAGATGACCTCAGAAATCCTTCCATGAAATAAACCTATGAGTTAACAGTAATTAATGGCTAAGACAGGTTTTGTTTTTTCAGATCTAGAATCATACACTGAATTTAATGGGATAAAAACATTCTCCTCCTTAGAGCTTGCATTTCACAGGCTACAGTAAATAATACCAATTTTCCTGGTATTCATAGCTCTATTTTCTTCATTATTCTCTTGCTAATGACAATGAACTGCTAATGGAACACGCAGAAAAACAATAATATTACTTATAATAATACTAAATACAATTCTCATTCACATATTATCAAATCTGTCCAACTTTAAAATGCTCAAAAATGAAGGTAAAGATGAATTGAAACCAATTTTATTAAAATTAATGATTTTACAACCTCTTTTTCATGGTACATATTCCAGAAACTACAATGGTTTATGCAAATTCTCTTGATCATTTCTCTTTCCGCTATAAAATATTTTATTATTTTTCCCCAAACATACTTTGGGTTTACTTTCTGTTTCTCACATACCTTAGAAGTTTTTCTTTTTTTCTCATTATGAGGCCAATATCATCTTTTGTTTGGATATGGATTGAAGACTCATTACTGCTATATTGCTATAATTTCAACTGGCATATTAGATATTAACTGAAAATACATTCTACTAAATTATAGCATAATATCTGAATGTAAAATTTTATTTGAATCCTCTGTTCTGAATTTCCTCTTCAATTTAAAAGTAAAATTGCAGAGGAAGTAGTATTTGGGAAAATATTTGGAAGAATAAAATACATAAAAATTACTTGTTTTTAAACACTTTTGTAAGTATGTTCCATCTACCAAGCAAAGGGAAGCACCGCACATTTGTGGAGGCAGGATTGGTGATATGATATTATTTTTACCTTCAAAAAGCTTACTATCTAATAAGAAATACCTAGTTGAGTGTCAAAAGGTTATAAACAACATTTTAAAAATGTTTCAGGTATTCTTCAGTTGAAGAGCTTATAGAAATTTTTTTTATATATCAGCATATTATGGAGGTACAGATGATTAGGTTACATATGATGCCTTTGCCCTCCTTCCCCCCCAAGTCTGAGCTTCAGGTGTGTCCATTCCCCGGGAGGTGCACATCGAACTCATTGTTTGTGTAATTCATTTTTTTTTATTTCTGCATATTACAAGGGTACAAATGTCGGTTATATATATTGTCTTTGCCCCACCTGAGTCAGAGCTTCTGTGTCCATCCCCCAGATGATGTGCACTGAACATATTAGGTGTGAATATACCCATCCCCTCAGAGAAATTTTTATGGAGGATACAATATTTGGGCTGACTTATGAGAAATATCTCATCTTGCAGAGATGACAGAAGGGCAAGCCAAGCAGAAGCAAAAAAAAAAAAAAATGTGGGATCATACACATTGAAAAGAAAATAATTGATCTTGGATAGGGCATAAGCTTAGTTTAAGAGCTAGTGAAACATGGTAAAAAGGTTGGCTGGAGCTAATTATTGGCTATAACTAAACAATAAATGACAAAAAGTCTTGATGTTATTTAGCAGGTAAGGACAAATGTTGCTGAAATCTGAAAATGCTAAAATAAATTTGGCTCTGGTCAATATTGAAGTCATGCTGTGAAGGATAGATTATAAGTAATGAAAAGAGTGAGACAAGATGAGGTAAAAAGACCAGTAAAAATGTATGTACAACTGTCCAAATAAGAGATAAGAATAATAAGAATCACATCAGTTGAAAACATGAATCACAAAAGGCACTATCAATGTAGAACTGTCAGGACTTAGTCAGGACTTAGTAACTGGGTATGGAGTAAAGGCTAGGCAGAAGTCAATGATGACTCCAAAATTTTAAGTCAGATGTAACTGAGAGAACAGCTATGCCACTATTTTGAAAGGGGGAAATTAGATTATAAAACACAAGCTTTGGAAAAAAGATGACACTGTTTACCTGCTGGCAGGATAACCCAGAGAATATTTCTTTATAAATAGTAAAAAATGCAGAGCTCTAGGTTGAGAGTGATCAGAATGAAAACAGAGTAACAGCTAGATGGGTAGCTAAAGCAAAGAGAGTCTATTAGATTGCTGATGAAGAAAACAAAGAGAGAGGAACAGTCAAAGCCCAAAACTTGGGGAACATTTTGTTGAGAGGAGATGAGAAGATAGTGAAAAGCAATTATGAGAAGAGCTCAGTAATAGAAGTCAAAAAGACTTCTGGAAAAGGTTAAATATCGAATTACCATATGACCCATTAATTCCACCCCTAGGTACAGTATATACCCAAGAGAAACAAAAACATATGTCCCCACAAACAGTTATATGTGAATGCTCATAGCGACATTATTCATAATAGCCAAAAGATGTAAACAACCCAAATGTCCATCAACTCATGAATAGATAAACAAAATATGGTATATCTATAGATGAAATGATATTTGTCTATAAAAGAGATTAAAGTATTGATACCTGCTACAACATGGATAAACCTTTAAAACATTATGCTAAGTATAAGGAGTCAGTAACAAAAGATCACATATTGTATGTATGGTTCCATTTGTATGAAATGCCCAGAATAGGCAAATCCATAGAGACAAAAAGTAGATTAGTGGTTGCCAGGAGCTGGAGGAAGGGCAGAATAGGGAGTGACTGCTAATGAGTACAGGGTTTCTTTTTAGGGTGATGAAAATGTTCTGGAGTTAGATAGTTTTGATGGTTGCACAACTTTGTGAATAAACTAAACACCACTGAATTATGTTCTTTAAAAGAGTAAATTTTGTGATATGTAAATTGTATCTCAATAGAGCTGTTACATAAGAAAGAAATGTGTTGGGAGAGGATGGATGATGAAATTTTCAAAGACCAAAAACTCAAAGAGGCTAAGGATTGATGAAAGTTCATGTTGATCTCATAATGTGCATGTGAGCTATCGGATATTAGTTCCCATAAAGTACTGAAGTAGAAGTTAAGATGACAGGGAGTTAGTGGGGAATAAATGCGGAAAAACCATGGCCATGAGTGCAAATAATTCTTTTGACAGTGAAGACCAAAATAAAAGAGAATTAAAGTTTGAGAGATTTTGTTTACTGTTTGTTTTAAATAAAGAAAACTTAATAATGAGCTTAATAAATATGGAAGAAAATAAGTTTTAAAAAAGAGAGTTGAGAAAGTCCCTGAGGGGATGGAAAAGAACTAAATCAAGGAGCAAGAGCAGGTGATAGCTTCGTAGCGAGAAGAAACACACCTTCCTGTGAGACAGGCTGAGGAGATGGGAAGAGACGTGACCTTGAAATGCAGAGGTAGGTTCACACTGGATGGTTTCAATTAATTCAGAAAATAAAGAGGTACAGTTATATATTGAGAATGAGAGAGAGATCAGAATTTCTAGAGAAACAAAAGTGGAGGAGTTTTTCTATTACTGTTCTGACGAACACAGCTCATGAATAAAAATTGACATATAAAATGTTGGTAGAGTATAAAGTGGGCTCCCATATACATTAATGACATACAAATATATGGTTGTTTCCTTCTGAAGTGTCACCTTCAGAACTAAATAAAGAACTACCTATTTCTCTACTGCTCTCATTTG
The DNA here is from genome assembly GCA_963575035.1 of Avahi laniger. NCBI lineage: Eukaryota > Metazoa > Chordata > Mammalia > Primates > Indriidae > Avahi > Avahi laniger. Next base: position 77,545 of record CAUYSK010054107.1, read on the forward strand.
GTGTCGTCACCAGTCTTTAAAACTTTTAAACTGATCAAAGGGTCTTGTACCTCTAATTATATCAAGGTATAAGAGATGAGTCACAATATATGCTATGTAATTGTGCATTCTGAGAATTTGTTGTCCTTAGTCTTTAAAAGACAGCAAAATAAAAATATATATCTGTGATGCTGCTCAAAAGCTTTCATTTACAACTGGGAGAGAAAGTATGATGTAGCAACACTGGTTAGATTTCAGAAGACATCTTTTGCCTCTTCCTAGTTGACAAACGTGAACTATTTAATCATATTGAACATTAATTTTCTCATTTATTAAATATGGTTAATAATGCTCAACTTTGTCTATAGGGAATTTGTGAAACCAGAGAGGATAATGTTTAAAAAATATTTTAAAAGCTAGAGTATAAAGTAGTATTATTCCAAGTGAAGACTTGCAACTATATGATTCCTCCAGAGGATATCAGCTCTTCCAAGTATATGATACTGATCATTTTTGACTGACTCTAACTTTTAGCTTTAAGTGAGTTTGCTAAATAGGTATGCACATGTTAAGGAATGGGTCTGGCATGCCGTAATTCCTGAAAGTTAACCTCAATATTTATTTAGTTCTCTGTAATCTTTTCAAATTGGAAAATGTCCCACTGGATAAAAAGGATATCTTAATACCTTCATGTTCTATGATATTTTGAAAAGTTGTATTTTAATCTCCTCTGGTCCTTTGAGGGAAGGGCACTTTATGCATGTACTTGTGAGATACACCCCTTCCTTCCCTAGTCCCACATCACCAGATCTGCATGAATATACACATACACAATATACCCTAGGCTATGGGATCACCTGTACTCAAGGATGTTTTAGTATTGAAGGGAAGATAAAATATATTCAACATAATTACAGTGCAATGCAGAAATATGCTGTTAAAAAACATTATAAATAGTGACTATGAAGTTTCAGTAAAAACAGAAAGGAAGAAAAAGAAAATTAGTATCTATTAAGTGCTCATTATATGCCAGTTATTATTCTAAATCCTTGCACATTCTATTAATATCTCATTTTATCCTCAAAACAGCTTCCTTTATCATAGGTGTATAAACTAAGATTCAGAGTAGTTAAGTTATATGTCCAAGCTGTTTCACAAAACCTTGAAGTGCCATAAGAGATTTGAATGACTATTTGGCTGACTTTGAAGCTCATGCTCTTTCCACATGGGGCAGTAAAGAAGATTTTTATTATTGAAGAGACTTTTATACAGTAAAAGACTCAAGTAAAAAACTGCTTGGGGTATAAGAGAACAAAATATATTCTAAGTCATTAACAACATTGCTAGTTATACCAACTACAACAACATAAAGAATTCCAAATTATATTTTTCTTATTTTTCATGAAGAGAATCAGACACAGAAGCTTACATTCTAAAGGGATTTTACTGTCCTTAACAGACAATGTCTGTAAAATTATTAAGCACTTGATTCAGGATGCTGGTTATAGAGAAGAAGCCAATATTAAAGACGAAAAATGTTTAATAATCATCTTTTTTCACACCCAAACATAAAACAATATCATCTGTAAATAAACATTATATATATACAACAGGGTGTCCCAAAAGTCACCACACAAAGGGAAAATGGGAAATTGTAGCTCATGTACCTTTATTTACAATGTATTCGTTATAAAATTTTACAGAATTTTTCCTTGTATGGAGACTTTTGGGGCACCCTATATTTTCTGATGAAGTTAGAAGTAGAATTGCCAGATAAAACAGAAGGTGCCCAGTTAAATTTGAAGTTTTATTTGTCTTTTTACTTGCTAAATCTGGCAAACCTAGTTTAAAAAAAAATAAGCATTTCACAATATGTTGCCAAGATACCAAGATTTTTTATACTAAGTTTTTCATTTAAAGGTAAAAATAATATTTATGTCATCAGTAGAAATGTTTTTAGTCCTCACGAGTAATGAAATCATCTTATCTGTATTCAACAGGTTAGCTGAGGGAGTGACTTAGGAGGTGGGCTGCTTTGCTATGAGAGAAAATGTTCATGAGGCCACTAATGGGCAGCAAAAGGACGAGGTGGACCACTCCAGAGGAAGAGTGAATGCACACGTTTTCAAAAAAAACAGTCCAAGAACAGCAGAGGAAAAACTTCTTTTAGAGTTCACACTCTAGCTTTCTGCAAGGAGAGGCACAGATGAGAAAAATGCAAAACTTTGGTTCTCTATTCACCTTCCTCTCAGCAATGATGAGGATCAGTAGACAGAAACCTTGAGGCAAAGATTATGACCCTGCTTAACACCAAGAAGAGTAAATGCTACAGCAGACCTAAAGGAAAGAGGCTTGAGGCAGAGACTCTCTGCCTGCATTGTAACCCAGAAGCTAACTGGGCCAGTCCCAGGAGAGGAAAGGGATGGGGAGAGAGCAAAACCATTTGAGAAGAGAGAGGCCTTGATCAGCGCAGGTGCAGACACAGTGCGTTCAGAACCTCCAAAGGAAAGCCCTTAAAGCTAAAATTAGAATCTTCTTAGAAACAAAACGACGGAGTTGCCAAAGAGGCCTCAGAAATTCCAAGTTCTAATCCCAATATTATTCTGAGTTTCTGTATGATCTCATCCCTATTACTGGTGACGGTGATCTCTGAATAAATTCCTTCTTCCCATTTTTATAGGGCAATCTATATAGTGAAATATAAAACTCATTAAAGATAGGAAATGCTAGTCATTGACAGCCAATTGCTTATGAAGTATTGCAATTATTAAAAGATATTTATTAAATAAATGAAAGAATGTATTTATGTTAAGATTGTAGAATTTTGTATTTTTAGGCTATGTTATTTATAATGTAAATTATGAAGCGCATATATTCCTGTGTAACATTTCGAAGCTATTTCACTAAGATAGATTTTAGAGATCTTGGGCAAACACACCTTAGGGAGGAACCCAGGGTATTTCCATTTTCTGTTCTAGCTATTACCAAATTTAGGTTAGATTATCTTCATCATATAATCGGGTAAATTTGGAGTCATTAACATTCTAATGTGATACAAGTGTTCTTTTCAATAATGTAAACAAATGCTGATAATAATCATTACCTTAATATATTAATGACTTCATCTATGTAATTTTTATGGAGTCATCTGGGCTTTTGTCCTAAAAATATTCTCAAGTGTCCTGAGTTTTTTAAATTTAACTCTATCAAAGTGGTTAATGTATTTCTGATTTCAAAATTATTTCTTATACTTAATTATCTATGGTATGACTCTTTAAAAAATATGTATAGAAATAAAAATTTACAAATACTCACTTAGAAAATGGTGCCTGTTGGTAGATATCAACAGTTCAAGAATCAGTAGATAGGAAGGCCTAGGAAGGGTCTTCTTGCAGGAAATGACTTGCTGGGAAACAAAGTTTCTAAAGGGGAATATCCCTCTACTGTTTTGTTTTCACTCTCTAGCTTAGTTCCATTACCACAGTGAGACTCAAGGCCAGGAGAAAAGGAAAAGTTTCTCCCTTACCAGTTTTATTTTAAACAAACTTTGGTCAGTGGCCCACTTGTCAAAGAGGCACATAAAAATCCAAAACCATGGGTAAGCTTCTGCATCCTGCATTAGCACAAGTAGCATTTCTATTCAAAAACCTAATTCACCTGATTATTTTAGGTGAATACATTCAATTACCCTTAACATTTACTACTGTAAAACTCCTTAAGGGCCGAAAATGTTTCTAAATCTTTATGTCCTTAAGAATGCACAGCACAGTAGCTTGCATCTAGTCATTCAAAAGGTATTTAATTGAAAAATATGTTTCTTTAGATATTTTTAAACTTGTAAAACACAAGCAGAGCTTAGCTGGTACCAGATATCTGAGAAGTAACTTTGTACACTTAGTGAAGAAACTAGCTCCAGGAACCATAATAGTGCTTTGCACGTGGTACAGACCTTTACAGCGATGACTCTGGAGGATTGATTAGTGATCTACAAAAACAATGAATAGCATAAATGAGATTTCTTTCCCTTTAAAGTTATATTTAAATTTTTTTACTTATGAGTTTTGCACAATATATTCTTTATCTCTTCCATTATTTTTTTTAAAGCAAAGATCCAAAAAATTACTATTGATTGTCTTTATCTCACTTTGTTAAGTTAGAGTTCTTCAATTATTCTAGGCAGATTATTGAAGTATTTAAAAGAAATCAGAAGACAGCTGCAGTGGTACATGCCTGTAGTCCCAGACACTTGGAAGGATGAGGCAGGAGGATTGCATGAACCCAGGAGCTTGAGTCCAGCCTGGGCAACATAGCGAAGCCCCATCTCTTAAAAAAAAAAAGTTCTAGAAAAAGAATCTACACAGATAGGTGTTTTTGTTATTCAGTTTAAGAATTTGTTTACTTAAAAATGCAGGTATTCTTCATGCTTTTTCAGATACACTTAAAAAGCATGTTATCTATGAAATTAGAATTCTACAGTTATCTATGAAATTAGAATTCTATTAAAATATTTTCAATATTTACTAATATCCATGTACACCTACAGAAGTACTCTATGCAAAAGAATAACTTATTTAGGCAAATATCATCCAGTCGTTTTAATTAAAAATAGAAATAAATTTCAAATTCACCAAAGCACACCATTCTTTCCAATCCTTAGAAAGCTCATTTTCCTTTAATATAATCCTCTTCTGATATTTAGATTTTCCAATTTTTGCAATTTTAAGTAATATTGCAACAAACTTTCTTATAAAACAGTCTTGTGATTATTTCCCAAAAGTTTAATTGCTGGGTCAAATTATATTCAGATATTAAATTTTGATACTTATTGTCATAATGTTCCTCCAGAATGACTGCATTCACTTACAGTCCACTACAGTGTATGGAAATACTCATTCTACCATACTCATGCATTATTACTTCTTTTTAGTCTTCTCTAAACTAATGGGCAAAAATATTTGATTTTAATTTGCTGTGCTTTCCTAATTAGAAATTGATGTTTTAAAAAACATACCCAATATCTATTATAGTCTCACTAAGAATTAATGAATTATTAATAAATGGGCCATTGTACCAGATATTTTACTCACTCATTCATTCAACTAATATTGTTAAGTCTTTACTTTTTGTTAGATACTAGAGATAAAAATGTGGACAAGACAGGTAATGTTTCCTGTCGTCTCAGAGTTTGCAATTTAATCATTGACAAATAACAATTACCTGGTAGTGTTGGTTTTAAGTTTTTTGGCTTTTTCATTATACTACATACTATGTGACAGAGATTACTAAACTACATTGGTCATGGTCTGCCTTTGAAACTAATTTTCCACAATATGGTAGATCAAAATAATGTGAGGAAGAACTCCTCATTAAAAAACATATGAGAACTTCACACTGGGAGAATTCCATATGGCTGGCAGTTAAGAAGAATGACTATATTTTGAAACATGAAAAAGTAATGACATTGCATTCCAGAAGCATTTTTTCTATAAGGTGAGAGTCAAAACTATTATAAAGCAAATAACCCATAGGATTGATGAGGACATAGGTACCTTACCCTGTGATAAAAAGTGTGCAAAAAGTTTCTTTCAAAAAGTGGCTACATTTTTTAAATATATAATGCCCTGCCCTAAGTAATATCTATTTAAAGTAAACTGTTTAACCACGTATTTAAAAAAAAATCCTCAATTTAATGTTTTTCTTCTTTAAACATTTTGGCATGTTATCACAAAGGAAAAATATGAAAGAATGCTTATAGAAAGATGGATAGTTAAAATTGGAAATTAAAACTTTATTTCTGAGGGTCACACTGGGAAGAAGATGCTTTGCAATCTTGGAGAAATCCCAAATGGCTTTTGCTCAAAATGGTCCTTTTCTCCCAATGTCTCAAAAGATATTAAACCTCTCATAGAAGAAGGATTTTGTTGCCCCCTGCGAAGGCTTCTTATGATTGCAGAACGGCCTATTTAAGAACTGCACACTTTCTCATGGAGGACACATTTTGGCACTCTCTTGTAATTATCTTCATTTACATAACTAGCACCTAACAGACTACTCACCAGAGTGGAACAATAAGCTGTGCTTGCTCCGATCATCTTTATGTTGAAGTTAAGCCATTACACTGAACCCTGAGACATGCTATTGTGAAGTCCCCTGGCATTTCTACTGCTATCACTTGTCCGTTGTTATAGGAGAATACTTACTGCCAGAATCCTCTGGCAGAAACTCAATTTCTGAGTCCAATACTAATTCATTACAAAGTCTGCAACAGCTGGGACACTGGTATACACAAATGAGGCATTCTGAAATTTGAGAACAAATCCAAAATACACACTCAGGATCTTCCTGTGATTCCATAGCCATGGAAATAGCTATTTTTTTTTAAAGGATCCCGTCAAAATCTCACCCTGTCAATATCAAATTAGACCCTTGTGATTTGAGCCTTTATGGTAGTGCTACCTCCCTGCTTTTGTTTTATTAAAAATTATTTTAAATTCTCAGCTACTCCATGTTTAATGTGTCTTCAAAACATGGGACAATACATGTAATGTAGGGGATAAGATAAAGAACACCTTGAGCACATCTAACCACAGGGAAGTCACCATTCTGTGAAATAAAAAGATGCTGCAAAGATTAGTTAGATAATAGGCACAAGGGAAGAATGGTGGAGTAGAATAGAAGCACAGTTTAAAGTAGGAAGGGCTACTGTGATAAAAACACTGACAAAGAGCAGTAGGACATTTTTAATTTCTTCCATTTTTATCTCTACTTACTTGAAGAATGATATCAAATAACTAATGATGTGATTAACTCAACCAAAATTTTAAATTACTTAAACTAATAGACCCTTTGGGTTAAAAAGCTGCTACTCTTATGAGCAACTCTTGGAAAACTATTTTTATTACACTATGGTATCTGTATAATATTTCACTGTCAAGCCTTGTTTCTGCAAAGTTAGTCAATCAACTTCCATTTGAGAAAAAAATATTTTCATATAAAATAAAATAACACATTTAAATTTCATAAATTTCACTGAGTATTATTAATACACACTTAACTTACAAATACTGTATGAAGTATTGACCCTTTGCTAATAAATTGAAGTGATTATATTTCAAAATACGTTACTTAATTTATTTTTTAATTCTGTACATACCTTTTTATAAAGGAATAGAAAAAAACATATATAGACTTACAAACATAATAAAGGCTTTTGCATGGGTTAACTGAGATGTTTATAAAATCAAGTTAAAATGATAAAATTTGTTTATGATGGCTACCAAAAAATAAAATACTTAGGAATAAATATAACCAAAGAGATGAAAATCTATACACAGAAAATGATATAATATTGATGAGTGAAATTGAAGAAGACACAAACAAATGGAAAGACATACTATGGTCACGGATTGGATGAGTTAATAATGTTAAAATGTCTATATCTCTAAAGCAAATTACAAATTCAATGCAATTCCTATCAAAATTCTAATGACATTTTTCACAAAAATAGAAAAATAATATCTTTAAATTTGTATGAAATCATAAAAGACCCCAACTAGCCAAAACGATCTTGAGCCAAAAGACCAAAGCTGGAGGCATCATAACTACTTAATTTTCAAAATCTCCCATAAAGCTATAGTAATCAAAGCAGCCTGGTACTGGCATAAAAATAGACACATGGATCAGTGAAACATAATAGAGATCCCAGAATTAAATCCATGCATTTACAGTCAGTTGATTTTTCACAAAGATGTTAAGAACACACAATGGGTAAAAGGCATTCTCTTCAATAAATGGTGCTGGGAAAACTGGATATCCATGCGTATCTTCTGGATACACAGAAGAATGAAATTAGACACTCATATCATACCATATACAAAAATCATGTCAAAATGAATTAGACTACAAAAAATACCCCAAAACATAGAAAACATAAGGAAAAGCTCCAAGACATCGGTCTGGACAATGAGTTTTTCAGAAATAAATCCAAAAGCACAGGCAACAAAAACAAAAATAGACAAACAGGATTGTATCAAACTAATAAGCTTCTGCACAGTAAAGGAAAAAATCAATGGAGGAAAGAGTCAACCTATGAAATGGAAGAGTATATTTGCAAACCATACATCTGATAAGGAATTAATACTCAAAATATATAAGAACCTCAAACAACCCAATAATAAGAAAGCAAATAACCCAATTCAAAAATAGGCAAAGCACCCAAATAGATACATTTTTTTAAAGAAGATATACATATGACAAACAGGTATATGAAGAAAATGCTCAACATCACTCATCATCAGAGAAATGGAAATTAAAACCACAATGAGATATGACCTCGTACCTGTTTTAATGGCTATTATCAAAAGATGAAAAAAACAAGTGGTAGTAAGGATGTGGAGAAAAGGGGATCTTTATATACTGTTGATGGGGATATCAATTGGTAAAGCCATTATGGAGAAGTTTTCTCAAAAAATTAAAAATAAAACTACCATATGCACCAGCAATCCTGCTATTGGGTTTATATTTAAAGGGAATGAAATTAGTATGGCAAAGATATAGCTGCAGTCTCATGTTCATTGCAGCATTATTCACAATAGCCAAGATATGTTATCAAACTCTTCAGCTTTAAAAACAAAACAAATTGGGTCTGACGCAGTGGTTCCCATCTATAATCCTAGCACTTTGGGAGGCCAACATGGGAAGATTGCTAGAGGCCAGGAGTTTGAGACCAGCCTGGGCAACATCGTGAGACTCTATCTCTACAAAAAATAAATTAAAAAGCCTCTGCATAGCAAAGGAAATAATCAACAGAACAAATAGACGACCTATAGAATGGGAGATAATATTCACAAATTATACATGTGATAAAGGGCTAATACCCACAATCTCCGAAAAACTCACACAAATCAGCAAGAAAAAACCAAACAGCCCCATTAAAAAGTGGGCAACGGCCGGGCGTGGTCGCTCACGCCTGTAATCTTAGCACTCCGGGTGGCCGAGGTGGGTAGATTGCTCAAGGTCAGGAGTTCGAGACCAGCCTGAGTAAGAACGAGACCCATCTCTACTAAAAAAATAGAAAGAAATGATCTGGACAACTAAATATATATATATATAGAAAAAATTAGCCGGGCATGGTGGCACATGCCTGTAGTTCCGGCTACTCGGGAGGCTGAGGCAGGAGGATCACTTGAGCCCAGGAGTCTGAGGTTGCTTTGAGCTAGGCTGACGCCACAGCATTCTAGCCCAGGCAACAGAGCCAGACGTTGTCTCAAAAAAAAAAAAAAAAATGGGTAAAAGATATGAACAGATGCTTTTCAAAAGGAGATAGCCAAATGGCCAACAAACACATGAGAGAATGCTCAATATCACTAATTATCAGAGAAATGCAAATTAAAACCATAATGAGATACCCCTGTTAGAATAGTTTTTATGAAAAAGTCCAAAAACAATGGATGCTGGTGTGGATGCAGAGAGAAAGGAACACTTGTATACTGTTGTGGGACTGCAAATTAGTACAACCTCTATGGAAAACAGTATGGAGATCTAGCATTTGATCTAGCAATCCCATTACTGGGTATATACCCAAAGGAAAAGAAGTCATTTTATCAAAAAGACACCTGTACTCAAATGTTTACTGCAGTACAATTCACAAATGCAAAGATGTGGAATCAATCCAAGTGACCATCAATTCATGAGTAGATTAACAAAATGTGGTGTATGTACACCATGGTGTACTACTCAGCCATAAGAAAAAATGAATTAATGTCTTTTGCAGCAATTCAGATGGAACTGGAGACCATTATCCTAAGTGCAGTATCTCAAGAATGGGAAAAAAAAAACCAAAACACTACATGCACGCTCTAATAATTTGGAACTAATTGATGGGCACATGTGAGTACAGAAAAAAGTAAAAATCATTGGAAATCAAGAAGGAGGTAGGGAGGGGGAGGGGTAAAAAAAATCTACCTAACAGGTACAGTGAGCCCTATTCAGGTGATGGGCACACTTACAGCCCTGACTAAAGCGTGTAAAAACTATCCATGTAACAAAAACATTTGTACCCTCTTAAGCTTTTGAAATAAAAAAATTAAAATAAAAATCAGCTGGGCACAGTGGCGTGTGCCTGAAGTCTCAGCTACTTAGGATTGCTTTAGCCCAGCAGGTCAAGGCTGTAGTGAGCTATGATTGTGCAACTGCATTCCAGGCTGGGTGACAGACCCTGTCTAAAAAAAGAAAAGGAAAGGGAAAGGGAAGGAAAGGGAAGGGAAAGGGAAAGGGAAAGGAAAAGGGAAGGGTTGAGTGTGACAAAGCCTATTAGTAAGTAGGAGACTGTCAGTGAATCTTAATGAAAGCATTATATAGTTAATGAAAGCACTAGTTAATGAAACCATTGATAAACACACTTCTTTCATATAAAGACCTGTGTCTTTCTGTTCACTTTGGAAAGGTCTTGCAATAACAAAAATTGGAAAAGCCTGTAAATAGGCACTAGAACATGATTTTTAACAAGTATAAAGCCAATAAATATTATATTGAAAAAGAAAAGAATATCCAAATTACAACCAAAGAAAATCTAACCCTTAAGCTATAATAATATAACAATTTCTAGCTGCTAAATTAATAATAAAATATATAATATGATTAATTAAATTGTGATTTATCCTATCACTTTACTATTTACTTGTTTTTAAAGAATTTTTTACAGGGAGAGAAACTAGTATTTTAAGCCATATTATTGAAAATTAATTACAAGAATAATTATAAAACATTAAAATGTATACAAACTAAATGATAATGCACAATGAAATGTTAGCAATTAAACATAATCTCAAATTTATAGAAGAGGATATGTTGGCTTTCAAGAAAAAAATAATGTAAGCAAAAGTTGGTTGGAAACACCACAGTAGAATGTTCTTCTTTAAAGTTACCAATGAATTATGAATTTAATGTACCAGTAATAAGGACAAATTTTTATTTTGTAACATAACTGTCTAGCCATCAACCCCCGAAGTTTAACTTCTCCTCTACTGCACTCCAATACGTGTCCTAAGGCAAACTGTCTGATAAATTCTCCTCTAAAGATTTGGCTGGTCTTTGGTTCTCCACTGAATTTATTCCTTTTTCTTTCTACATACTCACTGATGCAAAAGCTTTCTGTTGTAGGATTCTTTCTTTGATTCATATCTTTTTTCATTGCACCAGCACACAACCAGTTTCTATCAAGAGACAGGGAGAAATGTCAGTGTGTACTTTTTAAAGTGCCCTTTATTCTATCTTTATATCCATTTGGTTCAAAAGATTACACATTTGTCTACAGAAAGTCTTAAGGAAAAGTTTGAAATATTAAAATCAACCTTTTAGGTTATGAATATGCAAAATGAGTCCTTTCACAGAGGCAAAAGTTAAGTATGAATTATATCTCTATTTATATCCTTTTTTTTTATCACCCTACTTCCAGTTGCTATCCTCTTCCAAAACATTTCCTCTCCTTTGCTTTACCTAGCCTTAAACACGAAATAATTGACACACCCATACAGAGATTAATTGAATGGAAAAGACACTGGCCTTCAGGTATTTAGCTATAAAGAAAGAATAACATATCAATGGTGGAAAATGAAAACCTTATGCCAGTACCAGCAATCAGGACAGCTTAATTACACTAAGCTGAAAATTTTCATTCATCTTATTCAGCGGGACTCATATTTATAGGACTCAGCAACATGAATCATGCTTCTTACAAACCATAAAAGTGGTTTGAACAAAAATCAATTGTGAGCTTCTCTTCCTCTGCTCATTATTTAAATGTCAGTCTTTAGCCAATTCTCATCCACCTTTCCTTTTTCTTATCACTCTGTACACTGGCTGATACTCCTCACCCGTTTTTGCACGTCTTCTGTCCCCTCTCCCGCACGATCTCAAAGTGTTTATGAGCATCTTGTTTTTTTTTCTTTTTCCCTTTTCTTCCCATCTCTTTCTTCTCTCATTCACTGGATGAATCTTGAATACCATTTATATGCCGACTCACAGATTTCTGTCTCTACTTCTCATGCCCGCCATGAACTCACTGAGTTTGTCCATTTCCCTCGATCGCGCCATTTGTCTCTCAAATAAGAATATTAAATTTAACAATTTATCAACTGAGATGCTTATTAGCAAGTCTTCCCTCCTCCAAAGAAAGCAAACTAAAGCAAACAAAAAACTCCTCTGCTCTTTCTCAGTTCATCAATTTGGACTAAACCCAATATTGCAGTCATCCTTGATTCCTCTTTATCTTTCATACCCCCACATGGACACATCAAGAAAATCTTTGAAATGCATCCAGAATTTGTGAAACTTCATTCTCCTTCCACTGCAACCAGCCTAGTCCAAACTCGCATCATTTTTTCCCTAGACTTATATAAAGCATTTCTATCGGGTTTCCCCAATTTCTCTTTTGCACCTCCTTCTACATACCTTGCACAGAGCAGTCAAAATAAATCTTTTGGAACTTAAATTCCATCACGTCAATTTCCTTTCCTAAGACCTCCAAGGACTTCTTATCTTGCTTAGAATATAATCTGTACATAAACTGGCCAACTGCTACCTTCAAGATTGAATTTCATACCACTATGCACCTTGTTCACTATGTTCCAGACACTCTGGTTTCCTTGCTAAACCTCAGAGAAAGTACGCTCCCATCTCAAAGCCATCACACATACTGTTCTCTCTGCCTAGAATCTGTCGAATACACAAGACTTGCTCTTTATGTAGATCTCTGATATAATGTTCCCATAACAAAGGTATTTTTGACTTACCTATCTAAAGGAGCATCTCTATTACACACACACACACATACACACACACACACATACAGAGCCACAAAAAATGGTGCATTGCATATAGTAGGTGCCTAATATAGATATCTATCAAAAGGATGAGTGAATATTATACTCCAAATAATCGCACGGCTTTAATGCTCACGTAAGGCTAAGTCTCCCAATTTTTTTATCTCTAGTATCATCAGCTCCTCTAATATTCAGAGATTCAGACCTGCGTATCTAACTTTTGAAAAGAATGTTTCCATTTGAATATCCCATAAACATCACAAACCCAAATAAGTCCAAAGGTGAACTTGTCCTTATCTTCAAATCTTATTCTTATTCACACAATTTTGAATAAGATAAATGGCAATCCCCTTCCCCCAAAAAACTTTTAGGCACATGCTTGATTTATCCTAGGCCTTCCCCCTATCCAATCCATCTCCAAGTCTTGCCAATACTATTTCCTTAGCATTTTTTTAAATATCCATTACACTTCACCACCACGACTTCTGCCTCAGTCTAAGACCTTATCTCTTGCTGACCTAATGGAGTAATCTATTAATTTAATGTTAACTGAATACCCAATTTTAATTCTTAAGGCTTAACTCCAGTCAATCCATTTCATTGTTATTACTCTAACCTCATAAAATTCAAACTTGGTTATGTCATTTTCTACTAAAAATATCTTTAGTGGTTCATCTTTCAACAGTGAAGGTGGAGTCTCATAGCTCCACCTTTTCAGTTTCCTGCTCCTTCTCTCCCTAATTGGTATCCCTAAGAAGATATCTTGGGTTCCACAGTGCCTTCCTTCCGTATAGGTACCCTATGCTCCAACTGTGCCAAAGCACTAAGGCTACGTGCTTTTGTAGGACTGGACCATAAAGACTTATAAAGGTAAGGATCGTTTCAGTTTTATTCATCCATGTGTCCTGAGTTCTTGTAACATACAAGTTGGTACTAACAAATTCTTCCTAAATGAATGAATAACTCTACACTTTTGGACTGGATGATCATTTTGCCAGGAAAAGCTTTTTTCCTTCCTGCCATTGAGTAAATGCCAGCAAACATAACTTCTAGGCTTCTCAGTTTTATGTGGAAAAATTCATTTCCTAATTTGTTTATGTCTTAGTTTTTTAACATCTCATTATCCTTGAGATGAAGAATATATTTATAATTCTGAGATCCAGTTCAATTTCAACTTTTGGTCAAATAAGTATTATCACTTTTTATATACAATGGTGAAATTGCATCCTGGAAAACACATCACAACTATGAATAAATAACTAGTCATCATTGAAATATTACTTAAAATAGCTCCCCTTCTACTTATTAAAATAGCTTTAAGGATAAATTAATAGAGAATTTTAGACTTCTGGCAAAAAAAGAATCAGGTGGGAGTTTTCATAGATTTTCCATTTTGTCTAATTAGATACGTGGCTCCTTAGTTATTGGTATAAAAGTTTGTTTTATGTTTCTTTGGGGGGGGGGAGAATTTCATTTCCCAGGAATCCATTACTTCTAAGAAAGCAACTGACAAGGTTGCTTTGTGTTCTAAACATCAATAGTATGTATTTTAAGAGATGGTTGGTTTTTAGAGATTGTTAAACTTAGCATTACATTTTAATGATTGAATAACAGTTCTTTTCACCTTTTAAAGGCCTAATATTAGAAAATAAGATATTTTACACAGATAAATGCCCTCACAACAAGTACACACATACATTAGTCCACAAAAAATATAGCCTATGGATTACACAGCTCTCCAAGCTTCTCTTTCATTCATGGATCTATCATTCATCGAAGAACTCCTGGTGAGAGCCCATAATTGAGCAGCACCTCATCACTGCAATCAGGCCAGTTCTGGAGCCCTGAGAACTTTGAATTCATACAATATTTGAAACAGTATTATAAACATTTAAATTAGGTTGCAACAAACAAGAAAAAAATTGTGCAATCTTTGATACTGACATTTAAACATCTTCAGGAAATCTGTCTCCATGCAATTATAAAAATAAAGAAAATGGGCCAGGCATGGTGGCTCATTTCTATAACCTAGAACTTTGGAAAGCAGAGACAGGAGGATGATTTGAGGCCAGGAGTTTGAGACCAGCCTGAGCAACACAGAGAGACCTCATCTCTATAAAAAATAAAAAACTAGCCAGGTATAGTGGCGAGTGTCACCTGGGTACAGGGGAGGCTGAGGCAGGAGGATCCCTTGAGCCCAGGAATTTGAGGTTACAGTGAGCTATGATGACACCACTGTACTCTAGCCCAGCCAAAAGAGTGAAAGCACCGGGTGCAGTGGCTCACGCCTGTAATCCTAGCACCCTGGGAGGTCAAGGCCGAGGCGGGAGGATTGCTCAAGGTCAGGAGTTTGAGACCAGCCTGAGCAAGAGCGAGACCCCATCTCTACTAAAAATAGAAAGAAATTATCTGGACAACTAAAAATATATAGAGAAAAAATTAGCTGGGCATGGTGGCTACATGCGTGTAGTCCCAGCTACTTGGGAGGCTGAGGAAAACATACTTTGATCGTTGAGTTTATTTCAAGTGAAAATAAATCTCAAATAACTATTCAAATAGATGACATAGAAGTATTTAATAAAATATGGTAACTCATGATTTAGTTTTTCAGTATTAACATTTTGGTATTACCAATACATTTCTTTCCTATTTCTCTGCAATCTCTTTTCCAATTTAAATGGTAGTATACCTATATCATTAATTAATATGATTAAGAAGACCTCAGTTTTATGAAAAAATATGAAGTCATTTTGGAGTTACAAGAATTATACTAACATAAGACAAAGTAGAAACAAACAAACTAAAGGACAGAAAACTTAGGACAGAATAGTGTAAGCTTACCAAAGTTCATATAGCAGTGTGTGGGTAAGTGATCTTGATTATCTGGTAAATTGTTCAATCTTATTTTTTGTGTCTCTTCAGTATGAATAGACAATATCTATTTTTTATTTCCTTGTCAATATATTTATTTATTCACTAAGAATATATTGAGCATCTATTAAGTGCTACATACTGCTATAGGTGCTGATCTGACTGGTATCAGGTTTTTTGTTTGTTTTTTAATGTGGGAATGAAGTACCAAAGACAAAAAGATTGTTGATTTTAAGGTATGCCAAAAGACTAAAAAAGGCAAAAAGCATATATAAAGACATGTTCAGGAGACCTCATACTCAGAAAAATGCTAATAGAATGGAATAGCTGGAGTTTAGGACCAGCATGGGAAAATATGGCAGATCTACCAGTATTCTCTCAACTTCCCTCCTTTTATCTATAACAGACATAATTTTTTTACAATACCATTTTTATCCACTAAAGAGAGATGTAACTGTAGAATCCTTTCAAACATAAAAAATTAAGTTTAGGTTCATATAAGATAATATCTATTTGTCAACTAGTACAAATGGCGATCCCCAAAAGAAGTTGTAACAGGTTGTTTAGGGCTTTCTGGTCTTATTCTAAAATCAATTACACAGCATAGAAACTTCTGTGTTGATTTTTTTCAAGAGTGATTATCCTAACTTCACCTATTAGTTAATCTCCATATACTGCAAAAATAATTTATAAAAACTGATAAATATGCATATAAAATTAAACTCTCTGCATTACAATAATTAAAATGAATAAGTGCAAATAATCACAGGAAATAATGAAAAAGCCTGACATTTTAAAGGTAATTCAGTTTCATTAATTTCAAGTACATATAGCAACTTGAACACTTAAACTAAGTGTTGCCAAGTAGAAGTCCCGCTGACCTGCCTTAATTAACAGAAAAGAATAATTTGTAATTAGCACATTATTTATATGAGAATGAGTGCTCCTACATGAGTTCAAGTGTTTGAAAACAATTTGATTCCTTAAATCCATCCCCCTGTAATCTTGATTCAATGAGTAAATTGTTTAATTAATCTGAGATTTATTATATAAATTAGTGAGTTTTATTCCAAAAAAAAAAAAAAAAACAGACAACAAAGGAAGATAGAGAAATGAGAAGTCGGAACAGTGTTTGAGGACTGCATATATGAAAGCTTAGATACATGATTTGAATTGATAAATAACCAACTAATAGTTAAAATAAATCAGTTAATTTCTAATTAAAAGCAGTTAAACTAATGGTCTAGTCTAAAGACACAGTAGTTTGAGTTCAGGTTGTTCTAGTGAAAAAACACTGAAATCAAGGCTGAGTGAGGTCCTGAACATGTTTTTACTCCAATACCAAATGCTTTTAAGCAAGTCATTTAATCTCTGTCTACCTGATAGGCAAAAGAAGGGGTCACAAAGAGGTCATGATTATGTCCACAGGATTCCAAACATCTGGATGAAACCTGAAAAATTTATCCATATATTTTATATGGAAAACATCTGTCCATTTGCATAATTTGTTTAGTTTTCATTCAGATGCTTATCATGTTGACACAACCTTCTCCTCTGTGTGACTCTTTTTATCTTTTGGGTGAATACTGATGCAGCCTCTTCTCAAATATTTTAATAGGTAAACCATAAATATAAAAGATGAAATGTATTACAAACATTTTATATAACTTCAATGGATTTTGCTTTAAAGAATGTGTAGAATATAGTGGAAGTATTTACAATATTGACATCAAGGGACAGAAATAACATCAGCTAAGTGTGGTACATCAGTAAAATTGTATAATTTTATCATACAAATGTTGCTGGGAGTATAATCTGCATAAATATAGGTGAAAAATCAGGATATCATCAACATTCAACATTCTTTTGAGAAATTTAAATCAAAGAAACTGACAATTAGTGTGGTTTATCCATTTTCATCCCTAGATAGCACTGGTCTATTCTGAATATCTATCTGAGTTTCTACAAATTTTCAGATGGTAACAATAAGAAAAAGAAAATCTTCAAGATAAACAGATACTCCTAAATTAACTTACTTTAAAAAATTAAATGAAGATACTGTTTTGTCATGTCAAATTTGCTGTCACTTGAACTAAAAAAAAAATCACTGAAAAATGTAAAAAATTAACAGACTGACTTAGGATATATTTTGCTTGAGTAGAAACTGATCCAATAAACTTCACAGAAAGAATAAAGTAAAACAAAAAAAGCACAATGGTCTTTCTGTGTGCTACTTTCGGCTGTGCCATGCCTGAGCAGAGGAAAAGAGTTTCACTCCTGTTGTTTATTGATTTTCTAGATTAAGAATCCCAGTGAGAGAATTGTAACAGACAACCATAAAATTATTTTTGGTGTGCTTATTTGCCTTTCCCTTGCATCTATTTGGCCTGTGCCTGTAGACAATTATGCGTTCTAGCCTAGACTCAGGTGCTAATAATGAAGGACAAATAGAATCATATGTGTAAACTTCCCCTTCTGATGAAAATTTATATTAACTTTCTGCCACTGTAAACAGAACTGCATAGCTCAGCGTCCCTGATGAATTGGTGATGAATTCAGTCATTTATATCCCAGGAATCTGTGCATTTATGGGAAAAGATGAAAACCGTCTGTATTGTGTAACCTTGCACTTTTTGAGTAAGAAAAAGAAAACACCAGCCTGTTTAGTTCATCACTTAAAGTGTGTAAATTTCAGCTCAAATACCAGATTTCTGCATGACTCTGTCAGTCTCCACTTTGGGGATCTGCGCCAATATAAACAAGCCAAACAGTGAAGAGTGCCATGTTATCGCTACAACTGTGAACTTATACACTTTCAGCCTTCCATAAAAATTGTTATGAATATCTTTACAATACAACAGAATCTTTGTTATATACTGAAGCTGGACAGTTTGACAGTTTGGCAGCTCTGTTGGAGAACAAAGTAATTTGGGATAGATAAGAACATGGCTAGTCTCTTTCTGACTAAAAACATTCCATCCTATTTTTAAAACTGTACTTCCAAAACACTGTCAGATTTCTTTTTTAACAAAACTTTTCAGAGATAAGCTAGAGTAATGAATGCAAAGATACGGAATATTGATAGAAGAGAATTTCTTATTTACAAAAAAATCACAAGGCTTAACATTAGCACAAATATGCCTCGAGTACCTTGAATAACTAAAAATAAATCCCAATATTTACATATAGACATTTTTTTAAGTGCTTTTGGTTTTGTCTTCTTAATATAAACATTTAGGTAAATACAGTTTTAAACCCTACAATTTAGAAATAGACTGATGGCCTGGAAAACAAAACAAAACAAAAAACACGATATTAAGCCTTAAGCCACAGATTCTTTCTAGACTCCATTAGATGTGGGAAATTCAAGTTAAAATAAGAAATGGCTATAAAAACTTGTTTCCAATTTATTAATATTAAACATTTATATACTTGTAGATTTCTTTCATTTCTCTAAGACAGTTATATAAATGTGTATTATGAAATCTATTAAAGTACTTTTTTTCAAAATCTTGCCATATCCTTACAATATTTTAAGCAACTTACAAGGTCAATTTAAAAAATGATTATGAATTTTGCTGTTTTAACCACATAAGCAGAGATTTTGCATTACTAAAATATTGGAATATATGGTTAAGAGAAAGCATATTTTATTTTTACTTTAGCACTTAAATGTAAGTGGATATATAACTTGTATTTGAAAAGAAAAGGCCTTTCAAGTTCATGTTTCACGGTTATAAGATTGCACACCTTTCATGATACACTTTATCTCAAAGTTGTCTGTGGCTGTTCCTATCACTCTGTGTGCATGACCTTTTAGTAAGCTGAAGAAGATACAGTTATCTTCTTTTCTGACATGCAACATCTATCAATCAACATGTTTTCATGTAATTTATTCAAGGCAAATAGCAGCTCCTAAGGCTAGTGAACCGCAGCACTATCCCAGTGATTTTGATTAAGAAATGATGTGCACGGCTTAGGTCAGAAATGAAAAATGCAGAGGAGTATTGATAAAGATGTATCGAAAACAGTAAAATGGAACCAAAGGACAAAATGAATATTTGAAAACATATATAGGCTAAGCATAACTAACCTTGATAACCTTGCTTAAAATCTCCTGTAATAAATTTAGGGCATGTATAAATTGACGAAGTTCTAATGACACCAATTTAGTTTACCTTTTGTATCTGAGGCAATGCATCTGTAGTTCTGTTGGGTTAATTCACATTTTTCTCATTGAATCAAGAATGTAAATTAAGACAAAATGATTCTTTTTCAATTTCATGCTGAAGTAGCTCAAGTTAGTGAATGTAATTTCTCCTAACAAGAAAAATTTATCACTGTACAGCTCACTCAGTTACCTCCTGTAGTGAGTTGTGATATGCATTTATGGAAGAGAATGGATAAAAAGATTGATAAATGTGATAAAAGAATAGGCCTTCCTTCAAGAAAAGATAGGCACAATTAAATGACTTTTAACAATTTCTCATCTTTATTCCAGCTTATAGCATCTCTGCAATAATTGTACTATTATACATTACGATTACTTTTTACATGAAAAAATGTTTTTGTTTGTCTTTCTCTATGGTAGCAAAAACTCTTCTAACAGGAGTAAAGAGGCTTATGTTTTAGTACTGATTCTACTACTAAAGAGCTGATTACTTTGGGCAAGTAGTCTATGAGGCCTCAATTTCTTGATCTAATCTCTCAGATTTCTGTACCTCTAGGGTTCTTGAATCTGTATGATTAATACCATGGATAATGATATTTCTTAAGAAAAAACTTACTGTTTCTCTGCAGATGTTTAATGTAGAAGATACATAAAATATAATGAAGAACATATTCTTAAAGGAATGGGCCACACATATAAGTACATATATTTTAAAAGTAAATATATAATTTTTAATAGTGGTAAAGACTTCAGGCCCCATAATACAATAGAAAGAGTACTCAGATATCTAGGTTAGGTGAGCTAAATTCTCACCTTTGTTTTACCATTAACTAGCCTCACTGACCATCAGCAAATCCTTGAACTACTCAAAGCTTTAATTTCTTATTTTGACTAGAGTATTTCGAATGGCTTTACATTCTTGATTTTTACTTTATTCATCAACAACTGTGTTAATTCTATTTGAATGCTTCTATTTATGGCAAAATTTTAAATAGTTCACCATCTTCTATATGCATATAATTTTGAATGTTATTTGTTAATTACTTAAGCAATCCTTCAACTTTAAAGCAAATTTTTTCTTTATAAAGAAACTTAATAAGGCCATTACATTGCACAAGTAAAAAGGTAAGTTAAAATTGTTTTCAGAAAAAAAGGAATCAGGAGAAAAAAAGTTTTGAAATCAGAACAGACATATCATTAAGTGTGATATATTTGCTAGAGGTTAGCCACAGATTTAATGCTAAGCTTTCTAACAGCTCATATGAAGGGAAAAAATCATAATCGAATTACAAGGTTCATTGTGTAAGATGAAAGGAAATAAGTTACAAAAAGAACTATTCCTAATAGTAAAATCTGAGTTTTATTTTTCCCCCATGGGACTTTAAGTAGCAAACAATGGAAAACACACTAAAAACATTCCCTACAACATTGTTAAATAAAGTAGCAAAATAAATAGTTTGAAAAAATTACAATGTCCCTAAATTTAGGCTACTGGTATTAAACTATTTTATATGGAGCCAATATTACAGTGGTACAGCTATCAGGCTATCGGTAGCAACCCTGAATTTAATCAGGGTTAAGTTTTAGAGGACTTAAAGAAGTGTGTATTCTGTATGCAATCCTCCATAATCACTCCTAGATAAGCTTCTGCTGATCTTATGACTCCTCATAAGTTGCAGGAGCTAATTTCTTCTAGGCCAGTGGTCCTCAAACTTGACCATGCATCAGAATTACCTTCAGAGTAATTGCTGAGCTTCATCCCCAGGGTTTCTGATTCAATAGGTTTAGGGAGTGGCCTGAGAATTTGTATTTTTAACAAGTTCCTAGATGATGCTGTGGCTGCCAGGACTCACACTTTTGATAATTGTTCTTCTAGGTCATCAGTTAAGTACAGATCCAAAGACTTTAACAAATAACCAGAGTGTAAGAGATAACATCCTCTTAAGGAAAGAAAGATGTCCAAAACAGACACAAAAATGAAACAAAGTCACCCACCCAATAAAAAATCATACTGACATATGCTCCAAGACAAATTATTTGCAAAGTATGTCTATAAAATTAAATAAGATGATACTGAATGGCATATAATTTCTAACCAGTTAAAAATGTGAAGTATTGACTAAAATGTTTTCCTTTGGTATAAGAATATTTTTTTCTGGTATTAATTAGATAGCTACCTATTAAGATCACTTCTAGTTCATGATAATTAATATGATGCCATCCTCATATAAACAGACTGTTATTATGCTCCCACTTACTAAATGGTACTGCAGTGATGTTCCTCAATCTGACCTTTTATGTCTCTTTAAAGTTAAACATTTCCTATTTTCCTGTGCTTGCATTGCACTTAACTAGATTGTATTGTAATTATTTTTTCCATATATATTTTCTTATTAGATCACTACCTTCCTGAACAATGACTGCATTTTCCTTTGCAATTCCATTGCCTAAAATAGTCAATAAATATTTGTTGAAATAATCTGAACAAGAGGCGCAAATATTTTTAAGTGTATTAAATTCAAACCAATACGGAGTTTATCTAAGCATGGAAACTAAGCACAGTGAATGAAACATGCACTTCCTGATGGTTATTTTAAAATTTATAAATTACATTTGCAGCCTCTTTCTCCCAATATTAAAGGCATCCAAAAAAGAAAACCTCCTCTAAACAATGGATTGTGTGAGGCAGTAATTAAGATTTATAGTTAATCATTCTATAAAGCAAAAACATTTCAGCATACCTTGCATTGATAATAGTGGATGTTTGAGGGAATAAAGCATAGGACTTGAAGATAGACAGACCAAGACTCAAGTCAGTCTGTAGTCATTCAGTCTCTGCAGGCCTTTACTGTACAGCGCTGAAAATTTTTATCTCTGTTTCACCATCTATAAGGTAACAATATTGTCCTCATAATATTTCAAAGAATCATTCTGAGGATAATATGGGATGATGAACATAAATTTTGTTTGAACACTATACAATTACTGTTATTTCTAGAAGAAAAATAAAATTTAAAGCACATGATCTTCAAAGCTACCTTTGTATATTTTCTTAGTTATGATCAACACATAAGTGCACATATAAGAATAACATCTATTGGATGTTGGGCAGGGGGAGGGGGGAGAGGGAAGGAGGGAGGAGGGGACGGGTCTATGCATACACAAAGAGTGCAATGCGCACCACCCGAAGGATGGACATATTTGAAACTCGGACTTGGGGGAGGGGGAGCAAGGGCAACATACCTAACCTAAACATCTGTACCCCTATAATATGCTGAAATTAAAAAAAAAAT
>CAUYSK010054108.1:0-59747 GCA_963575035.1 Avahi laniger
GAGTATTATTCAGCCATAAAACAAAATGGTAAGCTAATACCCTTATAACAGCCTGGATGGAACTGGAGACCATCCTTTTAAGTGAAGTATCACACAAATGGAAAAACAAAAACCAGATGAACTCACTATTGAATTGACCAACGCTCATGTGCACGTACGGCAGTAACATGCAGTGGGTATCAAGCAGGCGGCAGGAGGAGGCGATAGGCGAACTCACACCTAATGTGTACAATGCACACTGTCTGCGTGATGGACACACTTGTAACTTTGGCTCAATCTGTACAAAAGCAATTCATGTAACCAAAACGTTTGTACCCCTATAATATTCTGAAAGAAAATAACATAATAAAAATTCACGGTAAAAAAAATACCTTAGACTGAGTAATATATGAACAGAAGGTTACTGCTCGTAGTTCTGGAGCCTGAGAAGTCCAAGGCACCAGCAGATTCAGGGTCTGGTGAGGGTCCCTCCTACAGGGCACCTTCTGTGTGTTCTCACACATGGCAGAGGGGCAAACAAACTCCCCAGGCCTTTTTGATAAGGGCATTAATCCCACTCGTGGGGGCTCTGCCCTCTTGACTTAATCACCTCCCAGAAGGTCCCACTTCTTAATACCACGACATTGGGTGTCAAGTTTCAACATACGAATTTAGGGGACACAAACACTCAGCCCATGGCAGCTGCGAAAGCACACCTGTGGTCACAGCCCAACACACGCACGCACACACACGCACGCACACACACACGCGCACGCACGCACACACACGCACACACACACGCGCGCACGCACACACATGCACGCGCACACACACGCGCACACACGCGCGCACGCACACATGCACGCGCACACACACGCGCGCACACACGCGCGCACGCACACACACGCACACGCTCACACACTCGTACACACACACTCACACACACGCGCACACACGCACACACGCGCACACACACGCTCACACACTCGCACACACACACTCTCACACACACGCACGCTCACACACACACGCGCACACACACACGCGCGCACACACTCGCAGTGGTGCTGGGATGGACGCCACCGTGGTGGAGCAGAGAAAGGGAGCTGCCGCACCCTGTGAGTGTCAGGAGTAGCGGCCTTTACTGCACCCTGAGTCCGCGGCTCTAAATACTTTATCAAGCCTTACCCAATTCTGTGAGGCAATCCCTGTTGCTCCATTTTACAGAAAAGAAAAATGAGGCTTAGGTACCTAAATTACTTTTCGTCCAACAATAAAGTTTTTTTGTTTTTTTTTATTTCAGCGTATTATGGGGGTACAGATGAACAATAAAGTTTTTAAACCTATCTGGGTGTCTCAAAACTCTGAGGATCTGACAACAGCTGTGGACACAGGGAAGACAATCCCCAGGTGAAGAACCCCAGCTTGGCAGTATCTTTCACTCCCCCAGAAGCAGGCATCTAGAATTTTAATTCTGTTTTCGCTTAATGATCTTGGAGGCTTTCTTTTTCTTCTCTGCTTTTCAGTATGTTCTGTACCCCTGGAATGGGGCTCAGGCCGCCAGCTCAGAACTCTAAAAGAAGGAGAGAGAGAGGGAGAGAGAGAGAGAGGGAGAGAGCGAGGGAGAGGCCGTTACCCATGACACTGCCCTCAACGTCCCACACAAAAAGCCAATTCTGTTTTCCCTGAGTGTGTAAGTGGCATTTTCCCTGGGCAGTCAACGTCGCTTTGGAAGAGATGAGCAGCGAAGAGGCTGTAACTGCAGAGAAAGTGACCCACAGGGTCAAGAAACCGAGGACTTTCCTTCAAGAAGATCAGGAATTAACCTGAATGGTGTCAGAAGCACTTGCTTGTGGCGCCAGGATTTAAACTCAGGGCACCAAAGGAACAGGGACCCTCTAGCTGTGCAATCACTAAGTGCCCCCCCAGCCCTGGGTCAATAGGCTGTCACACAGATAAGTTCAGCCAGAAACAAACCACAGCAGTCACAAAACAAAGCCTCTTTCTCTATCCATCCAAACATTTATTGGACACCTATTGTATGCCTGTGGGTTTAGATAGGTCCCTGTTTTCAAGGAACTCACAGCATAGAGAGAGAAAGAGAGAGATGATGCAATGGATAATTACAGTGCCACATGAATGTGGGTAAATGTATATTGCAAGGGACAGGCTAAGTTAATCACGAACCAGCCATACAATAGTCTTATACAGCCATTAGAAAGCATGATATAGCACCGTATTCATTGATATGGAAAGATCTCCGCAGTATATTAAACGAGGAGAGAGGAGAGCACATTGCCAAACAGTATTTATAGTATTTTACTCTCTGTAAAACTATATTTTCTACACACACAACTGCTGGAAGGATGTCCACCAAATTATCTACTAGTCAGCTCTGGGTGGTGGGTTTTCAAGTGATTTCTACTTTATCCCTCAGGCCTTTCTGTTTTGTTTATATACTTTAAATTTTTCTAAATGAAACAGCTTTCTATGGTACAAACGAGAGGCGCTCACTGCAGAAGATTCAGCGTGCTCCGTTCAGTCATGGAGAGACCCGCGTGCACACCCTCCCCACTCGGAGAGCGAGATTCTCTAAAAATATCTGAAAGGTAAGTGATGGTGTCTGGAGTTTTCTTCCATTTTTGGTTAGCTAACTACTATGGATTAGTTTTCATAGCTAAAGATTTGGGGAAATAAGAAATGATACCAAATGGCCCACAGGATTCATTCCCTTCAACGGCAACAATTTTTTCATTTCTCAGAAGTGAGCTTCCCTTGACAGCTGAAATAGCTTTCGCTGGATTCTTCAAGAACAGCAAACCACGGAGCAGCACTCAGTCTGGCCCCTCACACCACCCCTCCGGGCCTGGTCTACGAAACACACGGAAGGGGGCAGAAGGGTGTGGACCTGATCTCCAGCTGCCTTTCCTGCTCTCTCACTCATGCAAGGGTTAGGTTTTAAGTTCATTTATTCACCCAGCAAACCCTTTGTGAGCCTCTCCTGTGTGCTCGGCTTCTGTTAGGAGCGAAGGCATGGAGGTGAACAAGATAGGGGCCATCTCTGTCTTCATGGGACTCGGGAGCTGATGTGGAGGTCGACTGAAACAGAGTGGATCTGGAGTCAAACTCCCTGGGTTCAAATCCTGGTTCCCCGCTTACTATCTGGGGGGTCCCGGCATGGTAGTTAACCTTTCTGGCCTTCAGCTTCCCTGTCTGACAAAGGGGCATAAAATAAACTCATAAGGTTGTTACAGGGATTCAACGAGATGATGCTCGTGAAATGCTCAGTGCAGAGCCTGGCACAGAGTGGCCGGGATGAAGGCTAATTAATACCATCATGAGCGTTTACACTTGTAGTAAGTTGTGAAGGGAGAGAGTGCACGGAGCTCACAGCAGGGAAACCACTGCCCACCCCTCTGGATAATAGCGGTCCGGTAGGAGGAAGGCACAAGCCGACCAGACTGGGCACCATTGCTCTCTTTAATTAAAATCGTGGCCATCAAGAATCCACGCACCGATGCCATTTCCTGACCACATGGCTCGACTCGGGCAATACGGAAAGGAACGCAGAGGCAGAATGTTAATACCTCCCATTCTGGGAAAATATATTGTAGGGGCCCCACCACGCTGACCTTTTCCACACAGTAATTTTGATTAACCTGCCACCGGTTCCTCCCCTGCAGGTCTAGGAGATTATAAACAGAGAGGGGTGAGTGGGGAGCCAATCAAATTCCTGGTTCGCTGAAAAGGTTAAGAGGGTGCAATAAAACACAGCGGCTGGAGGAGACAGGAACCTCATCTGGAGTCGTAAAAGGGGGACGCGGGAAGGTGGAGCCGCCCCTGGCGCTGGGTGCTGGATGAGGCGGACACTTTCGCTTCTGGTCCTGAGCCAGCCTCAGCCCTTCTGCAGGCCGATTAATTCCAGGCACCAACACCTGCCCTAAATTCTTCAAGGTAATTAGCACCACATGTTATCAAGAGGAAGCTGGCACCCGCGGGCACTTGTGATAATTGTTCCAACACTGGCATTTCCCTGCCTACCGTGAAAGGTCACTGCAGCCGCTGCAGCCCCACTACCCCCACTCCTCTCGTCAAATGAAGGAAGCTGTCCCTTGTCATTGCGGTTACAGCCATGCATCAGTGCAGGGCTCAGGACATCCATGGA
This sequence comes from Avahi laniger, assembly GCA_963575035.1. NCBI lineage: Eukaryota > Metazoa > Chordata > Mammalia > Primates > Indriidae > Avahi > Avahi laniger. The sequence goes on from CAUYSK010054108.1 coordinate 4,145, forward strand.
AAGGCTTCTGAGCCGTAAGCGTGCTCCAAGAGTCTGCAACAATGACTTCCTGTGACTTCCGTCATCACCAGTGTCGCGACCCCCTCATACGGGCGGTAGTTCAGAAACACAGCTTGGACTGATGTGTCCAGGACCAGGTGTGCTCAGGATGACCGCACTGACAACTTTGACCAAGGACTTTGCTCAGGACTTCTCCACGAATTCTAGAGACGCTTCTCTGGAATAGCAAGGAAAGTGGAAATCGTACAGAGTTTCTCTGCCTGGCCCTGCGCCCCCCGCTGCAGCCGCTGAATCTCCCCTTGCTCCTGAACGAGCCCTGTTCTCTCCTCTCTAGAACTCTGTCTGTGCTTCTCTTTTCTCCGGGGCACTCTTGTCTCGCCCCTTGACTCACCGCTACCCATACTCATTCTTCACCAGACAGCCTTTCCTCTGAAACCCCTCAGACCTGTCAGTCTTGTTTCCCAGACTGTCCCCCACTAGGAGAGCCAGGCGAGAGCAGGGCCCTCCTCTGTCTCGTTCACTCCTCTATCTCCCATGCCTGGCAAGACACTCAGTAAATATTTACGTGATGAATTTCGAACATGTGGAGGAGGGCATTTTGTGCTGCGCTGGCTGGGTAACAGGAAATTCAGGGGAATATTAGTTCTTAGGGAGGCACAATCAACACATTCTTGATTCCAGAGCAAACAGGAGCAAGAAGGACCACGTTGTGAACTGGCTGCCCAGCACCAGTTTCCCAGCAGGCGGTGGCATCTTCCCGGGAAACATCGCAACTACATGGAAAGCTGACTGCCCCGCTGGTCAAGGAACAAGACACAGAGCAGGAAACTCAGCACTGCCCAGGCAGCCAGCACTGATTGTCATTCTATGTCCTCCATCTACAGAGGCAACTGGGCAGCCAAAATGGGGTATCTCCCTCGTACAGACATTCCACGGGCCCCCGCACCCCAAAGATGTCAGGCAATGGCTGCCCACATCGTCAGGGATGCAGCTCCCTCTCAAGCTACCCCCAAATCTATAAAAACAGCAGTCTTGCTCCTCCTGCCCCCTCCCTCCAAAGAGACAGTCTGGAGATCCCACCACCCTCAGAAAAAAGGCCAAAACCCTTCCTGTGGCCGAGTCCTGCCCCTTCTCCAGGCTCCCAGCACAGCCCAGCCCTCAGCCCGGGGCTCCGGCCCCCTGGCTTCTCTCCACCCACACCCCCTGGCTCAGGGCGGTCTGGTCTGCTGGAGCCTCTGCATTTTTCAAAGCTTCCCTCAACCCTCCCTCCCTCTGGACACCCATGCAGAGTGACAACCCACTCCCGTGGCACACGCCCCTCTCCTGCCTGCGTGGGCTTCCTGCTGTCTGACTTTGCACCACGTGTGTAATTACCTGGGCTCACCGTTCCGCCCCAGGTGTAGCATGCAACTGCCTCACAACAGAACTGCGGGGAGAAGAAACGCACTGGCTAACCTATGTCAGCGTTGCCCAGATGGCCTCTTAAGGCAGTGCCCACGAGTGCTTAATAAACAAAAGCTTGAGCAACACTGTATACTCTCAGCTCACAATACACATTGGCATATTTTAAAAAAAGAACTCAAAGTCCTGCAAGAAAGAAAACTGTTTACTGCGATGTTTCCCAACTTAGTTAAGTAAGAGATCCTTTTCTCATCCCTAGAGAGCAGTGTGCCTTAGAACACGAGTTTGGGAAACACTACCCTGGATTATGTTTCTGTTTTTAAATATTCTATTGAAACAAACTGTGGACACACCAGAATTGTGAACACACAATTCTTCAAGAATACTGTGAGCCGCAGAGCAGGGTGGGGTGAGACGGCACGCAAGGTAGCGAGGCCGGGTTTCCCGTCCCACCCTCAGTGATCTGTGCCGTGGGGGGTTTGGGGAATCATGCTCATAGCTGTGGATGCAAAGCCCCGGGCCTCGTTCCCTTGGGTTTGGGTTGGAACCGAGACCCAGGCTGGAGCCCGGGCAGCGCTGGAGCAGACGCCTGTGCAGACTCACCGCTCCTTCCCCCCACGCTGGCCACGCGAAGCAAGAATAGCAACTGGCGCCTACGCTTTTCCAACCTTAGGTACTGATGCAATCCTTTCTGCCTCAAAGGGCACCTAGTAGGTAACTCAGATATAATTTTCCTTGTTTAAAAGAGCAGAGAAACCAAGACTCATGAGGTCCGAGTGACTTGTTCAAGGTGACCCCGCCCCAGAAGTTGCAGCGCACGAGCAGAGGGACAGGTCCTTCACCTCCCCAGCTGGTGCTCTTCCCTCCAGGCCACTTCCGTCCGGGCAACAAGGTCACCCTTTTGAACTACGTCTAGAGAGGCCGCTGCCGGCCACACCGGACTGCAGGTGCAGGGACAGCTCCTCATACAGGCAGGTCACTTGGGCTCCCCACGGGCCAGGAAAGCCAGGCTGGCTCCTCTGCGGGCGCATTTACGGCAGAGGCTGCAAACTGGTGGCCTTGGGGCTGACTCTCGTGAGCATGTTTTATTAGACCACCCAGTGGGTTATTTTTTTAGTTGTCTACATTTAAAACTCATGAAATTTCACCTTAAAATGTGGATGAAAACTCAGAGGCCGGGGCCCCCTGGCTCTGCACCCTGTGACAACCATCAGCTGGTGTGGCAACAGCTGCCCTTTCCAATAGCACGCCCACCCCACGCCCCCCAGCCTACGTCGCCCATTTATTTGGAGCGTGTGGGCATTAGAGTCTGGCCCCCCACTTTGTACATGATGAGCACTTGCTCCCAAGACCACCAGACATGGAGTTGGGCAGAGCAGAGGGACAGGGGAGTTACAAAGAAAGAGGCAGAAAACACCAAGAACATCTTCTGAAGTCTGCGATAACAACCTCCACTAAAAATAAAAGCAAGTTTCTGCACCAGAGAGAAATTGCGAACATAAATTCCCTTTAACCAGCAGCCAAACATTTTAATATTTATGCCTAGACTTTCCCAGGCAATTTTAATTCGCATTTACACTCTTCCTATAGAAAATAGAAAGGAAGACAGGGGGTACAGAATATGAAAAAATACTCGAAATGCCATCATCTAAATGGAATTGAATCCTTTTCAAAACACTGTGTCCAGAGAAGCCGTTGCCTCGAGAGGTGTTTTGTCAGCTCTCTGCACCGCTCAAAACCCATTGAAAGCTTTAAAAAGCACCTGCCGTCTTCAGTGAACTCCAGCTTCGTTTTCTCTGCGGTCGGATTCTAACATGGCCCCTTTGCAGCAGCAGCAGAGCTGGGGGTGACAGCTGAGAAATTGCTCAGGCTTGTGACAGGTGAACTTGTTATACTGCATTTCAAAGCCGCGCCATTACGGAGAAAGGCAACGCCATCCGGGCTGCAGAATCTCAAACCCAGCTCCGTCAGGCCGGCTGGCGGCAGGGGGAGAACGTCCGGGCAGAAATAGCCAAACGCTTCTTCAAGTCCTTCAAAGTTCAATAGTTCAAGTTGGTTCTTTCTTCCAGCAAATTCACCTGATACTGGCTGCGGAGTAGGCTGGCTGGCTTTTGTATGCGGATGGGGATTCCTTTCTCCACAAAGTGAACTCCCGAATCAGCCTACCTTCCAGCCTCAGGGGTTACCATCCTCTCGGCGGGGCAGCCCTCCACCATCTCTCCAGCCCTTCCCACTCTCACTGTACTCCCGACGGCTGGAGCCTTCGTCTGTTTAACACTTGACTGCTGCCTTGGATTATTACTTATCCTTTTTACATGGAGCCTTGCGACTTACAGCTAAGCAGGCTGGTCTCTCAGGCCTGGGACAGGGTCTCCTTTCTCTCTGAAAGTACACATGGAGCAGTGCTCACTGGGAAAAACCATCCTTGTGCAGTAGGCAGACTGGACGTGAGCTCAGGGCTGCAAGTGTGGGAGAGAAACAGCAGGAACTCGGGGCTAGGAGACCATGTGGCTGGCAGGATGGGCAGCTCAGTGCCCCATGGCTAGGGCCTTCCCAACCCCTTGGCACTGCCCGAGGAGAGGCAGTATCCAAGAACGACTGAGCCTGAGTTTCCGCCAGCCTGATAGGATGGGAACTCAGATTTATAGAAAATGAGACACGTTACACCTCCGAGTTGGTGACCTGAGACTCCCACCAACCCCAAATCTAGCTGAAAGCATGAGAGAGGGAACGAAGACATGCTGTGGAGGCTCCAGCCTCAACACTGAGGAGGGAGGCATTGAGAGCATGCGGGAAGGAGGTCGCAACACAGGCTCTGGGAGCAGAGAATGGGGTACAACTGAGTCCCAAGTCTCGGACAGGTGGCATGGGCTTGCCTACATAACCACAGGGGCTATTAAGATGTAACTTCCCTATTGATCTCAGTAGACACCCGCCCCCAGGACAAACCACTAAAAACTACCTGGAAGCCCCCAAGGAAGCAGGGTGCCTTCTGAGCAGAGAGTCCCAGCCCCAGCGAAAGACACTGGGGTGCAAAACCAAGCAGTGTCACACTGCAAGTGGCTGTCTCCCAGAAAAGCTCCAAGACCTTGGGACCAAGACCTTTGGGACATGAACCAAGGTTCCCAAACCTCCGTCACCAGCAAGTGCCCGACACATGGTTGAATGAAACACGAATGAATGAGTTGACCCCTCGGTGATGCCCACATCTGCTCTTCATTCATTAAAGAAATATTTGGAGGGGAAAGGGAGAGATTGTTAAAGGATACAAATTTACAGCTAGATATGAGGAATAAGTTCCAGGCTCTTTAGCACTATAGGATGGCTATAGTTAACAATAATATATTATATAGCTTTAAATAGCTAAAAGGAGGATACAGAATGTTCCCAACAAAGAAATGGTAATTATCTGAGATGACGGATATGCTAATTAACCTGATGTGATCACTATACATAGTATCACAACACCCCTATGTACCCCATAAATATGTACAAATATGTGTCAAAAGTTTTTTTTTTAATTTTTAAAAGAAATATTTATTCAGCACTGGTTGCCACATGCCACACACCCTGCACATGCAGGTGTTCCAGCACGAGAGACACAGCAGTGACAAGGTAGATGTGGACAGACACAGTCCCGGCTCTCGGAACCCACCCTGTAGATGAGGGCAAAGACCCCCCATGGCTAACATGAGTCATCTCAGGGAGGGGTCAGTGCAATTACGGAAAAGTAAAGCAAGATGAGAACTGGAAAGTGTTGGAAGAAAAAGCTGTCTTGATGGTCAGGAAAGGCCACCGCAGGAAGGGTGGCCTTGGAACGGAGGAGCTGTGAAGATCTGGGGGAGCAGCGGGAACGGAAGCCCTTTAAGGCAGTTGCCAGGAAAAGCGGGGAGGCCGCTGACGCCGGGAGGGGGTGGCTCCTCATCTCCTTGCTGTCCCTACTCAGCTTGGCGCCTGCTCCCCCAACCGGATCCCCCCCGCACCACACAGGCCCTCAAATCCCGCTGATAAGAGCAAGCCCGCAGAGTGCCCATCCTCAGATGAGCGAAAATGCAGTGTTTTCCAGCCTAGAACCTTCTGAACATCCCCTTCCGGGCCCGACAGTTATGTTAGATACCGGCTCAAAGGAAATTTTCTCTCATCTGTTCCACGATTTTTGCATCTAGGGGAGCAGGAACCTCCCAAAATGCCTCAGTTTAAAGAAAGATTCTGGAGGCTTCTATCCCCCCTGCTTGAATCCCTGAAGCCGTGCTGAGCTCCCCAGGTGGAGACATCAAGCGGGTGGAGAGGTGAGAGGAAGAGGCTACCCGTGTCCTGGAGCGGGCCCTCGCGATGGGGCCCGAGGGACTGTCCGAGCCGTGGCTACAGCCCCAGGGACCGGCCCCAGCAGGAGCAAGGGGGAGAGAAGGAAGCCCTGGCGGCCTCCTTCCCGGCCGCGCTCCTTCCCCCAGCCGCGGCCTCTCGAGGCAGGGCGCCCTCGCGCGGCCCATCACCCAGCGGCAGCCCCTTCCGGGCGCCCGCGCCGCAGGGAGGACCGGCTCTGAAATGCGGAGGGGCGGAGGGGCGAGCCCAGGCGCCTTTCGCCGCCGCCTCCGTCGCCTCGCCCGGCGGCCCCACCGCCCGCACTCGCTCGGGCGGACAGCGCTTCTCAGAAACCTGCGCCTGTGCCCGTGGCGGGAAGTATTGATGCGCTTTGCGGGACACCCAGGGCACACCCACACGTGTCTGTGAAACACAAGTTTCTGGAAACAGTGATCTTTACTATCTACCACGGGCCCTGATGTTTCCAATTCCATCTACTTGTTTTTTAAAGCTGGTCATGACATACTAAATTGGCTTCATGACTCACTAACAAACCATGAGCTACGGTTTGTAAAATAATGTACCAACCAGATTTCTGCAATCCGTCCACATCGCCCGCGCCCCGCCCCGCTGAGATCGCACACGTGCCACTCTTTCCGGTGGAATCGCTTTCCCCTCCCCACTCCCCCTGTGGCTAATTCGGTTGTTTTCCACCTGCACGTCACACAGGATGGCTTAAAAATACGCTGATGCCTGTGCCCCATGCACCCAGCCCCTCTGAGATTCGGATGTAACCGGTCAAGGAGGAGCCCTGGCTCCCAGCTGATTCTTACCAGCAGCACTCGGACTCGCTCCTCCTCAATCTTCCAAATTCACCTGCAACACCCCTCCCCAAATGTCCTCTCCCACACCCCGAGACACACACACACACACACACACACACACACACACACACACACACACACACACAGTCTGGGTTTGAGCCTCCCAGGAGATCCTGACCCTCCCTGGTCCAGTCTCTGTAGCAGCCACCGCATTTTATTGCATTTGGTGGTCTGTCATTCTCTCCTCTAGGAGATGAGTGGCTGGCTGGAAGGCAGGGATGTGTCTCATCTTCTCTCTGTAAACCCACGGTGCTTAGTGTGCAAAAGGTTTTTCAGTAAATATTTGCTGCATGTACCTATGAGAAAAGTTCTATTATTGTCCCGTTTTACAGATAAGAAAACTGACATCCAGAAAGTTAAATAAATTAGGCAGTGCTGTACAGCTAGACATGGTAGACATGGGATTAGAACTCAGATCTGCCCAGTTCCAGCACAGCAGCTTCCTCTCAGAGTCTTGACAGACAAGAGTCACAGTGAGTCCACAGACCCAACACAGAGCTGTTCCCAATCCTTAGGAATGAAAATCCAAAGAAAACCATCCCATATTCCTAATGTTGGTTCGATACTTCCAAATGGATATTCTCTCAAATATTAATAATATGCCTCAACCCAAACTCATTCTCTTCCTCCTCTTCTTCCCAGTCTCACCTCCCTCCCTCCCTGTCTTTCCAATTATTTAAGTTCAAAATCCCCTAACCCTAACATTGCTGACCTGGCCCCTCCTCCCCCACCATCCTACCAGGGACTCCTCTGTCACTGTGCCCCACCCCCACCCTGTCCCTGTCTCAAGCCTGACCCTCCCTTGCATGTTGAGTTGATTGGGTTCCTGCTTTGGCATTCCAAATGCCTAACTGGGAATAATTGCAACTCTTAATTATACTTCAATCATTACATACCAACACCACAGCTGCATTTAAGTTTTATATTTCATTAAAGCAATGTTTTCAAGAGCCTGTTTAAAAAGGAGGAAAAAACTACTGAATAATTATTTATAATTTAAAAGTAAATAAGAGCAAATTATGATCATGTTTGTGAAACAAAACACTCTATCCAATCCAGTTAGTTATTAACCTAAAAATCTGTTTTAAGTCACCGAGAGCTTCAGGTTCATGCACGAGGCTCAGGAACTCTAAGATTCTAGAGTTAGTTTCCAGTAATAAAATCCTGGACCCAAAAGCTATGGCATATTCCAAGAAAGGATGGCAAAAAGAGAATGATGGGCTGGGCGTGGTGGCTCACGCCTGTAATCCTGGCACTCTGGGAGGTCGAGGCAGGTGGATCGCTCGAGGTCAGGGGTTCGAGACCAGCCTGAGCAAGATCGAGATCCCGTCTCTACTAAAAATAGAAAGAAATTATCTGGACAACTAAAAATATATATATAGAAAAAATTAGCCGGCATGGTGGCGCATGCCTATAGTCCCATCTACTCGGGAGACTGAGGCAGGAGGATCGCTTGAGCCCAGGATTTTGAGGTTGCTGTGAGTTAGCCTGATGCCATGACACTCTAGCCCGGGCAACAGAGTGAATCTCTGTCTCACAAGAAAAAAGAGAATGATGTCAAGCCAGAAGGTTGGCCATTCCAAAGCAGAGGACTCCTGAAGACAATAATAATAATTCCTTGTATTCACACAGCACTTCCCGTCTTAGAATGTACACTGAGGTGTATTTGTGCATATCTCCAAGCCTTGTTTGCTGGGCTGATTCTTAACCTTTTAAAGGTATGGCTATGAAAACTCTTCAAGAAAAATGCACATTCACCAAACATTCACAAGATTTTTCATATAATGTTGAGAGGTTCACAAATTCTTAAACAAGGCAATCCATGAATTCCTTAAGATCTGTGATCTACAAAGTTGTCAACATTCATTTGTTTGTTTTCAGTAAATGACTAAAGAATGGAGGTATTTGCAAATTATCTGTACTATGAAATTTTCCGGCACCATTCTTTACTACTCATTCCACAGGCGTAGACTGAGCGCCTACTATGTTCCAGGCCAGTTGCCAAAAGAGAGTAAAGATGTAGTGATGGATTAAGTAGGGTCCCTTGAGGGGCTCACAGCTCAGTGTGAGAGGCAAGGGAAGGATGTGTATTATACAAAGAAGGAAGGAAAGGGAAATACTGGAAACATTTTGGTCCCTGTGATGTTGCCAGGCTTGGACTTGCCACACTATGAAAGCTGCAGGTGGGGTGGGAAGGCAGGGAAAAACCTCAGCACAGAACATGCAACAAGGGTATTAACATCAAGACCCGAGCCCCACACTCGCAATACCCACCCCTTTAAAGCAAACCCTATGCCTAACCAAGCACCCAGGAAATGTGACCAGTTCATCCATTAATTACCAGTGGTATACTGAGTGTCTTTTAAGGACCCTACACACTCAGTATAGGAATGGAAATTCATGGCAAAGATATTTGCTGTAAGAAAGGCAAAAACTAAGAGGACAGGATGTAGCTAAGTCCATAGGTGGTTTTCTGGGATGACTGCTCCCATGTGACATTCTAGCCCCCTAATTCAGAGCTTGGTTTCTGATGTGTACAACCTGTGATTTTGCCAAGTAAACATTTGTTTGACTATGATTTACTCTCATCATTATTTTATAAGAGACATTTCACCATTATTTAAATATAAGAATAGAGGACAGCTTCATAATAAAGGTCACTCCTCACCTAGAAAAAGAATTTTGAACTTCACACCACGTGTATTCCCACAATGCATATGCAGTTTGCATTTCTTGATTTTTCTCATTTTTCAAAAGTCCAGTGAGATCGCAGTTCAGCATGGGTTCACAGAAGGCCATTTGGAAACCATCACAAGGGTTTGGAAAGAAAGCCAGAGCAAAGTATATGTGGAGCAAGCAGTCCTGCCCAGGATAGAAAAGGGAAGGTTTCCAGTGGAGAGACCAAAGAAAGGGAGAGAACTGAACATGGGATGCAGAAGACAATGAAGCACTGCTTTCACATGAGTTTTTAAACCTGAGATTTTATAACCAGCTAAACTACCATTTGTGTGACAGTAAACAGATATATTTCAAACTTGAAAGAACTCAAAAGCAGAGAATCCAAAGCAGAAAAGCTACAGTATTCCCAAGTGATATTGTGCATGCAGACCTAGAGAACAATCAGTCCGAAGCAGAAGCAGGAAGATGAAAATTTCCAGGGAGGAGGACTCTAGGAAGAAAATGATACAGAATTGACAGAATGTGTATTTCAAAAAATTTTTTGATAAAAGTGTGACAATCTATAATGAAAAATATAAGGTATGTAAAAAGAAAACTCTTGGAGTAAAAAATAGAACAAGACTAACTCTAGGAAAAACAAAATAAAAATTCCCCAAAAAAGAAAATAGCTCTAGTACTTTACTTGGCTTAACAAGGAACTACATTTACATAATAACCGTAAGTAACTGTAGGCTTCTAATTCAACCAAAATACGTAATTTCATTTTACAAGAAAAAGAGGAAGTAGCAGTGAGGGATGGAAGGTGGGTAGGAAGGCATGTGTGAGCATCCTAAACCTACCCCTGCTCTAGCAAGAATCCAATAATGTCCAAGATGAGTGACTCGAGATAGCTGTATTAGCATATTACTTACAAATATGGAGGTAAATTCCCAAAGAATTATGAAAGGTGTGGAGAGGGGTTGACTTCAGGGACAGAACTGAAAATGGCTGAGGGGCAGGGCATGTGACTACTACTTCTCATTATGAGCTTTTTAATATACAAGCATATATGACTTTGCTAAAAGTAAATTTTATTCTTTAAAATAACACACAACACATTACCACATTATTTAAGATTATGTTTAAATAGTGAAATGTTTTAAGGGTTTTGTTATATTTCCAGTCCTCTGAAAACAGAGGCTCCCTTGTGATACGTAAGTTCAGCTCCTATTCGATTTTCATCTGTACTTTCGGGCATCTGTTGTGGACAAAGGCAGGGATTCATCTGTTCCCATGTTTCCAGCACTCAGTAGCTAACGCCCCCCAGCCCTCTGCAGTTCTGAGTCCAGGCTGGTACTAATAGCTTCACAGTGGCCCCAGCCTGGCTGGCCCACATGCTGATGACACATTCATTGTTCCCCATGACAACAGACTGAGCCATGATTTTTCAACAGCTGGAAACCTGAACAGCCCCCAGACAAGGCCAATACTCGCGTCTGTTCAGGAATCCACCTGGTCCTCAGCAGGACCTGGGAAGCTACTGGTGCCAGCGTGCTCCCCTGGTTTCACGACGAAGACCAGGCCCTCTCTCGATACATCCTCACTGGGAAAAGTGGCCACTCTTCCAAGGTAATAATTTCATAATTGTGATGATTAATAATCTCCTCATAATGAACATTACATCTCTCCGAGATGCCAACAGCAGTTAGACCCCTATAATCTATGAAGCCCCCTAGGTCTGGGGAACTCAATATCCATGGCATGCGCCCCTCTTTCCCAGGGGTGCCAGAGGCTCTCCTGTGTCCTGATGTACACAGCAGCCTGTGTGACGTGATCCTGCCTTTGAGTAGACTATCACCTGGGCCAGGCTTGACTTCGGCAGTCTCAGCCCAAATCCAATCATGTCATAATCAAGTTTAATTGAGATTAATAACCTCTCACAGCTGGCTCTAGGTATTTCATCAACAGACACCCTGCTAAGAAAACTGCTCTGCCAGCCTCCAGTCTGGCCAAACAAGTTCTTCCCTCCTCCCTCCCTACCCTGGCTCCCCGCCCATCAGACCACCCAACCCCGCAGGGACAGAAAAAAACACCAAGGGTACTTTCTGGACTCAAAGAAAACGGGAGAGGCAAAAGCAGAACTACTTCTGAACTAGAAGAATCAAGACCTGACATCAGCCTCTGCTCCACTCTGATGACACCTGTAGTGTAGACGCAGGAGAGTTCTAGAAGCATTGTGGCCATCATTGTTCCTGGGATGGGCCAGATGTAGGCTTGTCTTCACTGCAGCTAATGCTGCCCAGCTCTGCTCACCCTGGCTGCCACACTGGACTGAGAGTCCACATCAGTCATTCATTTCCTCAAAGATATTTGCTGAGCACCTGCTATGTGCCAGGCGCTGTGCTGGGCACTAGAATTTAGTGGAGACTAAGATGGGCAAGGTGCCTGCCCTTGGGTGTTTACAGTCTAGAGGTAAAGAATGGCTCAGCCAATAACCTCACATGGAAATATGGAAGGACGAGTTTTAATAAGGGATGTAAGAGTTTGATGAATTAGGGGTAGGAGAAGGCTCCCTAGGGCCATCTAAGGGATGACTTAGAATTAGCTGGACATGGAGGAAAAGAGCATCCCAGTCAAGGGAACAGTCTGTGCTGTGTCCCTGGGGTGGGACTATGACAAATGGTTAGTGCAGCTGAAACAGAGTCAGCAGAAGGGACAGCAGAGCATGACAAGGCCAGGGTCATGGCAGATCGTGCAGGCCGTGGCAAGGGGCTTGGATCTTACCCTAAGCACAGTGGGAAGTGACTTCTGCAAGACAGCTCTTTCTAAGCTTCAGAGAAGATGCCTGGGCATCAACCATATATCTAGCACCATCTCTATTTTCCCTTTTGGGAAACACTTTCCTGGAACAAAGCAAACCGACTCATTTACCCAGCAAGGACGTACCAAGGTAATAAGACTCTTACGCATGTAGAGTCAAACCAGCCCCACGTGGTCAACGGTAAAGTGTGTCCTAAAGAACTGCCGGGTGCTTCACGCCACCCAGAAACGCGGAGAAAACACGGGCTCCTGCCCTCAAGAGGCTGGAGGGAAAGGCAGGTCAACCTGTGGCTTCCAAAGAGGAAAAGGCCCCTTCACACCCTGTTCCAATCCGGTTCGAGCTAAGGACTTCAAAAGGAGTTGAAAGGAACTAAACACGCACTTTGGGAGGAAAATTCTGAAACTGTACCACGCAGTCCTTTCCCCACGGACACACTCAAGCTTCCACCTCGGCCTAAGGCTCCTGCCCAGCGCTGGGCAGGCGGCGCCGAGAGCGAGAGGAGAGGGCCCCATTAGCGCGCCCTGCGCGGCAGCTCTGCAGCTGAACACTCAAACCTTCTCCACTGAAGGTGCTTTTTAATGGGGTCAGAAGGTGAAAGCTTTAGTCCCCAGAGTCCTCATTGGCACCAGCAGCTGGTACCGAGCCTCTAAGGTGACCCAACTCTTGGGAGCAGCTTTTCAAAGAAACTGGAAATGGGATCCCCCCCACCCCCTCATCCACTGTGGGCTGAATGCCGGGCCTGTTACCCAGACTGGCAGGATCAAAGGCGAGAACACGAGACGCAGTCACGGCGAGCGCTGCAATTACCCGGGGCTCCGGCTCACCTCTGTGCCTCCCGTCTCGGCTGCTTTTCAATCTCGCGTTTGTTCAAAACCCACTGAAACTCAAGCCCTGGGCCGGCTCCTGCCTCTTGCCAGAGCTCTCTTTCCTAAGTCTCCTGGGGAGGCTGGAGGCCCCGAATCCTTGTCCTTTCTCATTGCTCCTGTCCGAGGGCAATGGATGGGAGTCCCAAGCCTTACCAAACTTTCCTTTGACCAACAGTTCCCGGGGAGCCTCTGTCTGCAGAGCGAGGGGTCGGAGCAGGTGAAGAAACGTGAACAAAGCCACCTTTGGCTGTGAGGAGGCAGCAGCTATAATGAGCAGAGCTCTCAGAAGCTTAAAAGTACAAACACCAGCAAACAAAGCAATCTGCGATACAAACTCAAATTCTTTCCTCTTCTCAGTTTCCACTGCCTTGGCCTGAATTTAGGGAAAAACCCGCCACCTTCCAGTCTCCCTGCCTCCTGCCTTACCCCTTCAACTCAGCTCCCCGACTGGAGGCACACTTCCAGCCGTGGCACTTCCCAAACCCAGTTGTGACCTGTCACTTCCAAACTAAACACTCTTCAGCAGCCACCCACTGCCTGTCAGAGAAAGTCCAAGCAAGCTGCCTGCAGTCACATGCATGGCCCTTTGTGATCCATCTCCTGCGGCCTCCGCTGTCCGGTTTCCTCCCCACGAAGGACAATCCCCAGGCACACCCTGTACCTGTGTGTGTGCTGTTCTCTCTGCCTGGCATGCTGTCTCCACTGCCTTACCCAGTCACTGCAACGTCCCCTTCTCCGATCTCTGATAACTGACCCGTCCCTCCGTTGTCCAGCAGGGCCTGCAATACCACGTGGCAATTGTTGGTTTACAGGTCTGCTTTCTCCCTCCACTGAGCTCCTTGGAACACAGATTAACATTTTACCCTTCCCCAGTCCCCCAGCCAGCGCCTAGAATGAAAGGATCTTTGCACAGCCCATAATTAGGTGGAATCATTCCCATTTTATAGCTGAGAAAACTGAGGCTTAACGCGATAAATCACAATGCCAGTTGGCAGTAAATTTGGAACTAGAAATCAGTTTTCCCAATTGCTGATTGTGAGCATTTTCTTCCAGGGCTCCCTTCCCACACAGTCAGGCTGCCTGTCTCTGCAGAAGGTAACGTCTTTGATCTGAAGCCCCATTTAGCCAGAGTCGTGACGGAGAGGCCTCTGAGGTCTGGGTATCAAGACCAAAATGTAGGGCACCTCACGAACGCTGCCACGGAACCTCATTGACTTTTTCTCCCCTTTCCAGGGAGCTCGCAGACTCCTCAGCAGCAGCTTAGCTGCGAGACCTAAACTCACCCAGGCTTCCGAGGGTCCGTGGAAGACATCGCTCTGAGCCCCATTTGACATGGAGGAGAACGGTGGCCCAGCTGAGTGGCCTTGGACAGAGGGCCAAGGGAGAGCCTCTGCACAGGGGCTGAGAACGCCCATATCACTCACATTGTCTTAACCTCCCAGAGTCAGAGCGGGGAAGGAGCCTTTAATTACCTGCAGATGTCCCAATTAAGCAGCATTACCTCCCCAATTAGCAGTCCCTTCCATTGAAAATCATTAGGCTTAATTTCATTTCCCAGGAAACATCTTAATCAAGTGAGCTCTGTCCCCAACTCCTGCGGCAGCCAGACTGCCACTGACGTCAGCCCGACCCTGTCCGGCCTGGATGATGAAGCTAAATCAGGCTCTGGGTCATTTCCCAATTAAACACATCTCTTTAATTTCACTGTTTTCTAATGTTTAGCCAGACCAACGGTCTGTGCTTCTTAAATTACTTACTAAAGGTAGAGCATGTTTGAAAAAGGCCCCTCCCTAAAGGAGATACATTTGAAAGCACGCTCCAAAAAAGCACCTCTTTATAAAAAGTGAATTTTCAAGATATAAGACAGGAGAGCTACAGGTGTCTTTATTGTCAAAACCAGAGGAGCCCCCAATTTCTCCCCTTTTTTTCTTTACTATGCCCCAAAATTATTAAAATTGAGAGAATCTTAGGAGAGAAGAGACCTTTCCAGGTACAGATGTCCATGGATAACCATTCACGTTCTCAGTCTTTGAATCCAAAACCTTTAACTGGGAAGTGAGGGAGTGACGAGAAGAAGAAGGCTGGCAGTTGTCCCACCTGGACAACCGTCGATGGGTGGCAGCCTGTTACGCGGCAGCACTAAAGCCACTGCTGGCCAACAGATTTATACGTTTTTTGAGAGTTTTTCCCCCTCACGTGTGTCCAGCTCTCCTGTTCCAAGTCCAGACAGCCCCATTCTCATGCTGACAAAGGGTTCATGGCCAACCAAGGCGTTCATTTCTCCTGTCTACAGCCAGCCTGAGATCCTTCATGCTACCGTGTTGCCAAAGGGACTTTCCTCCCGGCGCCAGGGTGGCATCCCCCTCCCGCCCGGCTGGGTTGGCTGTTTCCTCCTTTTGCTGGAGTCTCAGCAGGCTTACACCTCCAGGAAAGCGGAAGGGGAGGGAGGAAAAGTACAAGATGGAATTGGTTCAATCACAATTTAGAGTCCCTGGAAACTTAGCCACTAAAACCCTACAAATACATCTTAATTTTCACTGTGAAATGTACTATGAAGTTCAAATCAAATTCTGTTTCCTTTAACTTTTTTCATATCCATGTTAATCACATTCCTATGAAATTGAAGAGACAGAAGTGCCCCTCTCTTTGATACTAAATTTAATATGGGGATGATTAGAAATGCATTTGTCATTGTTGCCTGGAGAGCTTCACGCGTTAGCCCTCCCAAAATCAGATCAACACCTACCGATTCCCTGCTGCTCCCCAAGTCCTCACTGCAGTGCCAGGCCTCTGCGACAATCACCCTCTACTGATCTTTCCCAGAGAAGTTTATTTTTTACACTTCAGCTCACAAATCAGCTCACTCTGACTCATTACTATTCAGCTTTTAGTGACAAACGCCAAACTCTGGGAGACTGCAGCCCCCTCTCCTCATTGAGGGGTGTGCGTGTGTGTCTGAAGTCAATTGTTTTCTATTGACTTTTACCACTTCTTCCCTCTCTTTCCCCAAGACAAATCTATTTAGATCTGATCAAGGATCTGGTCTGTTAGATGAGCTGTCCCTTCTCCTTTATAGAAATCCTGATTGAAAATGTGGCTACTCTGATAGTGGTCTAGAAACATTTCCCAGGAGCGAGCCACAGTTTGTCACTGGATTCAGTTTCAAAGCCTTCTGGTCGGGGAAAATAGGACTCTTCAATTCGGCCTTAACAAAGTATCAAGTCACCCCTGAGAGTTTGGATAACCCGTGCCCTGTGCCTTGCACCCCCCGCTGCCCAGGCCGATGCCAGCTCCAGGGAATAATCCAGGTGAAAGCTTAGTGACGATAATAGCGGTGGTCATAACACTAGCACCGCTGCTATTGATGGGTAACATCTGAGTCCTCGCGATGTTCCCGAAATAAGTGAAAAGTGCTCTCCCTACATTATCTCACTTAGATGGTAGATATCACCCACACTTTACAGAAAAGGAAACTGAAATTTAGAAAAGTCAAGTAATTTTCTCAAGAACACACAGCTAGTAGGTGACTATGCCAGGATTCAAACCCAGTTCATTCTATTGCCAAGTTGTCTGAAACCTCAGAATAGGCAAGGGAGGAAATTAATATTGAGCTGGTGTTTACATCTATTATCTTATATGACAATCCTCTATTCCTCCCCTGTTTACATGAGTGCAAATTAATTCATTATATTAGATCTGTCCCTGGACTCAGTTCTGACTTCAAGTGAATCAATTTCTCTCTGAGTCTCAGTTTTCTCATCCATGCAATGAAGATTTTGGACTGAGTGATCCCAGGGGAAATATCCAGCCCTTACAGCCTGGGATTCTAGGTAGATGTGATATATACAGTACCATGGACAGACATTTAAGGCTGGAGAAGCCCTGAAGGTGACCTAATCTAGGTGTGTCAAATGCACAGCACGCATGCTGCCTCTTCCCCCTGCTGTGCCCAGGGCAGACATCACCAACGGATCACGATCTTCTTTCTTGCTGAAACCGGTTATAACTTCAGAATCCTTTTCAATTCTATGCCGAGGAAGCAACAGAGTGAGACGATGGCACATAGGATAAACCTATTTGCCATCCCCGATGTTAACTAACTGGCCCAATTTATAACTGAGGAAACTGACATGCAGAGAAGGTAAGGGATTCAAAGAACATCTTTTGAGCAATTAATATGTGTCAAGTCTTGTGTTAGGTTCTGAGGATAAAAAGATGAATAAGATATAGTGTTGCCCTCTAGCAACTTTGAGTTTAGTGAGAGAGGTAGGCTATTAAACGAACAATTACAAGACTGTGTAACAAGTACTATCTGACCACGTGGGAAGCCTCCCAACCTAGACTAATGGATGCACAGAAGGCTTTCCTGTGGGAAGTAGCACTTAAGCCAAGACTTGAATGGAAATGGAAGTTTGTCAGGTGAAGAAGGGGTAAGGAGGTCATTGTAAACAGTGCAATCGAACAGTGCAAGAGAATTCAGACTACTCGAAGAATTGTAAGCTGCTAAGGATGGCTGAGGCCTGGGAGCCTAAGAGGCAGAGTCTGGGGATGTCGAGCAGGGAGGGGAGCAGCAGGGCCAGCCCAGGAAGGCCACAGCTGCCACTGCAGAGGCTGTCCTTCACCCTGATGGTGGCTGGAAGACATGGCTGTAAATTCTTTGACACTCCTCCCACTGAGAGGTGGGGCCTATGTCCTCTCTCCTTGAAACTCGGCAGGCTTATAACTGCTTCAACCAGTAGAGCACTGTACGACTTCCAAGGCTGGGCCATGAAATGCCATGGAGCTTCCACTTTGTTCTCTGGAGCTCTCGTGCTTGCAGCCATGACCCACCGTGTAAAAAAGACCTACTACCCTCAGACCACCATGCTACAAGGGCCACGGGTAGGTGCTTTAGCTGACAGTCCCAGCAGAGCCCAGCCTTGCAGCCCTTCCCACCAAGTGCTGCATATGTGAGTGAAGCCCATTACAAGCTGACTGGTTGATGCCCCATGAACAGAATAATCACCCAGCTGAGCCCTCCCTGAATTCTTGACCTGCAAATTATAAGGTTTCATAAAATGGCTATTTTAAGCTACAAAGATTTTGTGGGGTCTTTTCTTATGTAGCAGTAGATAACCAGAAAAGCAAAGAAATGTTGAAGGTTTTTAGGAAGGAAAGTGACTGATTAGATCTGTTCTGGAAGGAGTGCTCAGGCTGCTGTGTGGAGAATGGATTAGAGAATGGGAAGAACGGAGCAGAATAACTCTCTGGGCTACTGCAGTTGTACAGGTGATGAGCAAGACAGCAGCAGGGAAGGGAAGAGAAATGCTGAGCTATGTGTAGACAGCAGAAGCAACAGAACGCAGTGACTGACTCATGGGTGTATGAAGGAGAGGGGAGAGTCAAGGAAGATTCCCAGCTTTCTGGCCCAGGCGACTAGGTGGAGGGTGGTACCACATGCTGAGATGGGGTGGGCTGGAGGAGAACCCTGTGTTGGGCACATGGGGAGAGGGATGAGCTCCTTCTTCTGCATGTGTAGGTGAGATAGTGAAGAATGGGGTACATGGCAGCTAACAAACTCAGGAGGCCCACCTGGGCCAGAGACCTGGATTTCAGAGCCATCCACTAAGGGGTGGCGATCCACGAGAGGATGAGCTGGGATCTCACTGGCAGGAATGAGAAGAGGGAAAAGGCGGCAGACCCACGGGCCATGGAGAGCTGAGACTGAGCAGGGATGGAGCACACCCGGCCCCCGAAGGTGCTGATCATGGGTGACCACCCGGAGTTGCTTACTCCTCCCCTCTCCTGTATCCTGTCCCCTAGGAGCTGGGGGGCTTTGAACAAGGCAAACACTGAGGCTGAAGAAACCGTGGGACTAGATTCTCTCCCCCGTCATTCATCAGACCTGCATGTGCCGCCCATGCCGACTTCTTTAATGTTTTAAATGCACTGCTTTATCCTCTCCCCATTCCCAGCCTGATTGTTTTCTTTTAAAAGCTCCTCATTTCTCTCCCATTTCATTTTCTTTCATCTGCAACCTGCTATTAATGTTGTTTTCCCCACAGCTATTTTGACACCAAAGCAGCTTAATCTGTTCTCCTAATTAGCTTGTGATACACACACAGGTCCAGCGTCTCCCGCGCGATAGCATTCTCTCCACGGCGCCCACCTCCATCCCGCCGCCCTCTTTTTCCCCTCCTGTTCCCTTGGCCCCTCCAGCCAGATTTCTTTCTCCATGGTCAGGAGAGAGAGCACGGACCACTGACTGGCCTGCGCAGTGACTGCTGCCGTAGCCACCTGTAGAGCCATCCCACAGAGTGACCCTGTCTCCACAAAGCCCTTAGTAGAGCTCACCTGTGAACATCAGGCAGCCACAGGCAGTATTCGTGTACGTCAGATAAGCTTTCTTGACAGTTAACAAACCAGATGGGATAAGGAAGCTCACACTTAAGGGGGACTTAATTGAGATGTTGAGTGGAGGAAGCAAACTCAAGTCTAAATGAAGGAGAAGGTAAAGACAAACCGGGAGAGTGGACAGCCCAGGATGAGGTGTGGGGCAGGGGGTTGTCACTACACGCTGCACAGAATGAAGGCAGAGCTCCCCGTTGCGGGCGTGCATGCCATGTGGAGGTCGTGCGGAATCCCGTGGGCCCGAGTCCTCCCAACTGCCTTCTACACACACACACACACACACACACACACATGCACACCAGTTCACCCCAGAAAACACGTTGCCTGATGAAGCCAATGAGCCTGAGCTGGCCGAACTCACCTTGGCATTTTCATAACTGGTCGGGGACGGCCCCAGCACAAGAGAGAAGATTAAGAAGCTAAAACAGAACAAAATACCATGTCTGTCTTCCCATTTCCACTCCCTCTGTTGAACTTGCTGGCAATTGGCTTTGTAGGCCGCAAACGCTCCAGCTGGCTCATGACGCTCCTGAGCATCGTCCCGTCCTTGAAGAGGCTTAAAAGGTCGGACAGCGTCCTGACCTCCCCTCAGCCATGGGCGAGACCTGAGGACCCCCCTTGAGGTAGGTATTAGCTAAGATCATATATGTCAAGGAACTCACACAAGGCCTAAGCCGTACCAGCTGCCATGAATGATGGTTTCTCTAATGTCAAATGTCACAGCTGTTTCCACAACGCTTCGCAGTGTGCTGAAAACCAAGAGGTCTCACAGCACTGCCTAGGATGTAATCTAGGGGTGTCAAGACACTGTCCCTTGATATAATCTGGGGATGTTACAACGCTGCCCACAGTGTAACTCAGAAGCTGCCTCAGTGCCACTTCTGAAAATACCTGGTTCCTTAATCCAAGAACAGCCTCTCCGGGCTGAGCCCCAGCCCAAGCTGCCCATAAAAAGAAACTTCAGCTCCCCAAAAGGAAGAATCATTATCACCTGAACTGCAAACGACCTCTGTAAATCCTCTGAAAAACCTACAACGGGTGGTCTGTATTTCTTTTTCTGAAGCTGACATCCTCCTATCCAGCCCTTAACTCTCTGCAGGAATCACCAACACGCTTTCATACCTGCTCCCTGTTCCTTCCAAGGGAACCTGGCTACTCCACACTCTCTCCCCAACATACACTGGGCTCCCTTCAGTAAAGCTTATGGAACCTGGACTCCCAAAATCTTACAGAAGACACATTTCCTAAGCGAGAGTGTATTTATCCCAAGTAGTAATACTTTCTTAATCTGCCCTGTCCTTGGCTCTCTTAATGACTTCCCTAATTGAGTTTTGAAAATAGCAAATGTGAAATTAAAACTAATTTGGTTAGAGCAGTGTCCAAGCCTGCACAGTCCTTCTGCCCTTGTCCTATCAAAGCTGGGAGTAAACACACCTGCAGTTTCTGGAACATCCCAAACCTTGTTTCCAAAAGCAGAGAAGCCGCTGGGATGGGTTCTTACCCTCAGAAATAATGTATCTGTTGCAGGTGGCTGATCTGGGGATATTCAGTGGGGCCAAGAACATAGGTCGTAAACTCCAGCAGACTGAAATCAAAACTTACTAGCTTAGCTACTTACATGGCCCTAGGTAAATGATAAACTTTTTTGAGCTCCTGTTTTTTTCATCTGTGAAATGGAAGTGAGAACAGTACCTATCTCAGAGGATGAAAGGAGAGAACTTTGTGAAGCTCCCAGCACTGAGCATGGCCCTAGAGGAGCACTCAGTAAACACCGGCAACAACGCACTGCGAGGGAGCTTCTTTTTAACTTTGAGCTTTGGGGTTTTGCCAGCTCCGGCCTCTTGGTGGACTGTTGTCCTGGTTCTTTGGCTCCTTGCTTGGAAAATTCACAAGCAGGGCCAGTGTGACCAAGTGACCACAGACAAGAAGTGATTCCACACAGACAGCTTCCATTGCAGAAAGGAAAGGAGTTATAGGAAGCGAGAGCACTTTCCGGAGAGGAACAGGTCAGTCTCCAGGAGAGGAGAAAGAAGTTGAGGACTCCCAGGTGGTTTCTTTTTATTGGCCTGTTCTGGGGGAGAGCTTGGCTCACGGGAGGGGTGGGATGTCACCAGATGGTTGATGTACATGATTGACAGGTGCTCTTATAACAGAGCTGCAGCTCCACAGGTGTGTGCCTCAGAACCTCAAGTTCTTTGCGGTTGTTAGCTGCGTTTTCCTGCAGTCCCTCCCCCCTGGAAACCCCCCGTTTCTCCGGCCCTAGAAACCGCCCTCCTGGCCTGTGTCTGCCACCCGCAGATTTGGTCCCCGCCTAACAGGTTTAGTGCAAAGGTGGTTCTGGGGATGAGAGAACTAGCAGTGGGTGGCATCGAGGATTTAGCCGTGGTCTCAGGAACCAGCTTCACCACCTGGTCATGGGTTTGGCGCCTGCAGGCATGCCTCCCCTCAGACTGCTAAAAGCTGTCAGTGTCCTGCACGTAAACCCTCGGTCCACTCTGGACTCCAAAACTACCGTTTTTGTCATGCTATTGCAGAGATGATGGAATGGAAGTGGGCATCAGCAACCATCTTATCCGAAGCCCGGATAAGAAGTTTGTGTGGAAAACAAACCATCCACTTCACTGAGCTCCCTGTCCTCCCCCTCCCCCTCCCCCACACCACCCCTCTGCCTGCGTCCCTCCCACTCACCCTCCAGACTGGCCGTGCAGCAGTGTGGTCATCAAATATTTCACAAGTACCTACTATGCGCCAGGAAGCATGCCAGGCAATGAGAGCAACAGCAATGAACAAAAAGGGCAAAAACGTCCCTCCCTTCATGGAACTTACATTCTAGTTGGGAAAGACAGACCATAAACAGACAAATAAATGAGCAGCATAGAGAGAGAGCAGGTTCTGGCGGGAAGGGAGTGGGGGAAGGAGAGAGTCCTTCGCTTTACGTGGAGAAGTCAGAGAAGGCCTTGTTCACAAGAGCTTTGCACAGAGGCCTGAAGCACGTGAGGGCGTGGTACCTGGGGAAGAGCACTCCAGGTAGAGGAAACCACACATGCAAAGGCCCCAGGTGGAGATGTGTGGTGTTATGCATGGTGGAGGTCAGAGACCTAGGAGAAGACCAGATCAGGTAGGAACTTGTGAACTGTGGCAGCAACCTGGGCTTTAACTCTGGAAAGATGGGCGGTCAGTGTGGGCTGTGAGTGAAGAGAGATATTAATAGAAGAAGACTTAAGCTTTTAAAGGACCACTCTGGATGTTCTACTGAAAATGGATGGCTGGGGAGCAAGGGAAAAGCAGGGAGATAAGTTAGCAGGCTCCTACATTATTCCAGAAGAGAGAGGATGGTGACTCGGACCAGGAGATGGCCGTGGAGGTGAGGAGGAGAAGCTCAGACCTCACCTGCTCCAGGAAGCCTCATCCTCTCCCCTCCCCTGCACTCGCATCACCATGGCACCCTCCCCCATATTCTAGTTGTCTCTCCACCTCCACTGATTCTGAGATTCTTGAGGCAAGAACCATATTTCGTGCATTTCGATAGCCTCGGAACCTAATGCCGTGCTTAACACGGGATCCACATTCTAATAAAGTGAACAGTTTCTGTCCCCCCACAACATGCCAGGGACTGTAGGGATGAACACCCACGGTCTAGGAGAATATGGCGTTGGAAATTTAGCTATTCAAGTGTGACCCTGAAGGTCTACTGTTTGTCATTTTGCTGAGGCATGAGTTTGAATTACTTGTTTGAAGACTGGTATGTAAGAAAAAGACACTCCCCTGGTGATTGAGCCCCAGTGACTACCCAGAATACGCACCTCAACCCAATTTAGTTTTTCTCTCCTTTTTCCCCAGTGGCATTTTGCATGGGGGTTAGGGCTAGGATTCACATATTCCAAGACCCACAAACATCTCCCTCCTGAAAGCCAAGAATCTATTGTAAGATGCAGTCTCCACCTTTATTATACTCTGATATTAATGAGGGGACACAGACTATAATAAAGTATAAGTGGCATAATAAGGTGGAAAATATGGAAGAAAGACAAAGAGGATACTTCATAGCTGAAAATCATTAATGTAATATGTCATACCGACAGAACTGAAAAACACCACACAATTATCTCAATAGATGCAGAAAAAGCATTTGACAAAATCCAACACTCTTTCGTGATTAAAAAAAATAAAACATCAACAAATTAGGAATAGAAGAGAACTTCCTCAACGTGATAAAGGGCACGTACAAAAACCCACAGCTAACATTATACTGAATGGTACAGAAACTGGATGCTTTCCCCCTAAGATCAGAAACAACAGGAGGATGTCCAGTCTCAGCACTTTTATTTAACATTGTGTCAAATGTTCCAGACAGGGCAATCAGGAGAGGAAATGAGATAAAAGACATTCAGATTATAAAAGAACTAAAACTATATTCATGGATGACATAATCTTATATATAGAAAATCCTGAGGAATCCACTAAAAAATTAGTATAACTAATAAATGAATTCAGCAAGTTTGCAGAATACAAGTTCAATACACACAAAAAAATCAGTTGTATTGATTTTATTCTATATATTAGCAATGAAAAATCCTAAAATGAAATTAAAAACACAATTCTATTTACAATAGCATCAAAAAAAATAAAATACTTAAGAATAAGTTTAACAAAAGAAGCACAAAACTTACACTCTGGAAACTATAAATCATTGTTGGAAGAAAAAAAGAAGATCCAAAGAAATGGAAAGACATCTTTACTTCATTAATCAGAAGACTTAATATTGTTAATATGGCAATACTCCACAAATTGATCTACAGATTCAGTGCAATTTCTACCAAACTCCCAGCTAGCTTCTTTCTAGAAATTGAAAACCTCATCCTAAAATTCATATGGAAATGCAAGAGACCCAGAATAGCCAAAACTCTCTTGAAAAAGAAGAGTGAAAGTGGAGGACTCATACTTCCTGATTTCAAAATTTATTACAGAGTTACAGTAATCAAGACTGTGTATTGCTGGCATCAGGATCACCATAGAGATCAATGGAATAGAATTGAGAGTCCAAAAATAAATCGATAGTTTATGGTCAATTAATTTTCAACAAGGATCTAAGACAACTCAATGGGGACAGAATAGTCTTTTCAACAAATAGTGCTGGGACAACTGAATGGCCAATGCAAAAAAATGAAGTTGGACTCATATCATTTGCAAAAATTTACTCAAAATGGATCAAATGCCTGAAGATAACAGCCAAGACTGTTAAACTCTTAGAAGAAAATACAGGGGTAAATCTTTGCGACATTGGATTAGGCAATGGATTCTTAGACTGACACCAAATGCACAATTAATAAAATAAAATAAGATATTGAATTTCATCAAAATTAAAGACATTTTTGCTTCAAATGACACTATCAATAAAGTGAAAGACAACCCATAAAATGGGAGAAAATATATGCAAACTATAGTTAATGAGGGACTTATATCTAAAATATATAAAAACATTCGATAACTAAAAACTCTCAATTTAAAATGGGCAAAAAAAATCTGAATAGACATTTCTCCAAAGAAGATACACAAATGACCAGTAAGCACGTTTTTAAAAGGCACTGAACATCGTTAGTCACCAGGGAAATGCAAACTGTAACCATAATGAGATACAACTTCACACTCAGTTGAATAACTATAACCAATAAGTCAGATAATAACAAGTGATGGTGAATATGTAGAGAAATAAGAACCCTCATATATTTCTGGTGACAATGTAAGATAATGCAGTCACTTTGGAAAACCATCTAGAAGTTCCTCGAAAAGTTAAACATACAGTTACCATTCCAGCAATTCTACTCCTAGGTATATACTCAAGAGGAATGAAAGCATATGTTCATACAAAACTTACATCTGAATGTTTATAGCAGCATTATTCATGTTAGCTAAAAGGTGGAAACAACCTACAGGTCCATCAGCTGATGAATGGATAAACAAAATGTGATGATATGTCCATAAAATGGAATCATATTCAGCCATAAAAAGGAATGAATTACTGTTACATCCATGGATGTATTCGTGGATGAATCTTAAAGACATGAGTGGATTAGGAAAATGTGGTATATGTACACCATGGAATTCTACTCAGCTACAAAAAACAATGGTGATATGGCACCTCTTGTATTCTCCTGGATAGAGCTGGAGTCCATTCTACTAAGTGAAGTATCATAAGAATGGAAAAATAGCACCACATGAACTCACCACCAAATTGGTATTAACTGATTTAACTGACCAACACCTAAGTGCACATATAGTAGTAACATTCGCCAGGTGTCGGGCAGTGGAGGGGGGAGGGGATGGATGTATTCACACCTAATGGGTGCATGTTACCCCTGTAATATGCTGAAATAAAAACAAATAAAAAAAGACATTATGCCAAGTCAAAAAAGCCACTCTCAAAAGACAGACCACATATTTTATGATTTTATTCATATGAAATGTTCATAAGTGGCGAATACATAAAAACTGAAAGTAGATTAGTGGTTGCTTAGGGTGATGTGGGATGGGGAATTGGGAGATGTAGCTCATGGGTATGGGGTTTCCTTTTTAGGTTATTAAAAGTTCTAAAACAGTGGTGATGATTTCACGACTGGATATACTAAGAACCCATTGAATTGTATGTTTTTAAATATGAATTGTATGGTATGTCAATTATATCTCAGAGAAAACTGTTACAAAAACAAAGAAACAAGAAGGTAGAGTGAAAATATTGAACATGTTCAATCAGAGTTCCAAAAGTAGGAGAGAAGAAAAAGTGAATTAGAGGCGAATTTTGGAGAAGATTTTCCAGAACATATAAAAGATACCTATCCACAGAGTCAGCAAGACCAACAAATCCCAAGATGTAATAGTCTTTTTTTAAAAAAGTCACCTTAAGGTGTGACATAGCAAGACGGCAGAACACCAAAGATAAAGGGGGAAAGAGACATAAAAGCACTCAGAGGACAATGACAGAGGCGCAAGTCAGATCAACAGCTGACGTATCCACGGTAATAACGAACGCCTGAACATGCAGGCGTAGTAAAACGCAGAGAGAAAATCACGGCCAGTATGGATTGGGGTAAAATAAAGACAAATGAAAACTGATATAATTCAACTCTAATAAAGTAAGTTGCAGGGAGCTTTCTGGGGGAGTATCTGGTTTAACTTGTGTGTGTAGCAGAAGAAGAGCTTTAGCACTGGAAACCCAAGACCCGAATTTGCATCCTGGCGCTATTACTGTTAGAGAAAATAAAAGTCAGGCAAGTCACAAAACCTCTTGGGAACAGTTTTCTTCACCTGTAACACAGGAGTGTCTGCCAACTTACCTAACAGCGCTGAGATGAAACTCAAATAGAGTACTATATCCTAAAGGTCTTTGGAATCTGTGAATAATGAGATAATTTGAGTGCATGAATATGCAATTGTCTCCAAGACATTTTATTAATTGAAAAAGTGAGATGCATTTTAGTGGATATAGTAGGCTATTACTTGTATATAAAGAAGGGAGAATATGGCAGGTATACGCTTTTATATGCATGGACCATCTCTAGACAGATTCACAAGAAACTGGTAACAATAGTTAGCCCTGGGTAGGAGAAGTAGATGCCTGGGAAACGGGAAAAAGAGAGAGACCTACTTGAAATTTTTCATAATAACATTTAAAAAATAAAACCATAAAAGTGATAGACAAAATATATGGCAATATATGTTTTCATAACTGCATAACTTTTAGAATCTTAAAGTCAAAGTCTTTCTAAAATATGACACAAAACCATGATACCAAAAAAGAACAAACTGGCAAATTCAAATTGCCAAATTAAATGATCCCACATGACAATAAAAACATCACAACATTTTTGTACATTTTATATGGTGTAATTCCATGTACCACACATTCCAAAATCAATTTAAAAATGAATATTTAAATGTTTTTGGATCTCTGATGTTACACGGTCCTTAGGACACCCCTGTCCGTCCCTCCCTCTACCTTCCCATCCATTTCAAGGCCAGATCCTCTGGGCAGCAAAGCATCTCAGCCTTTGTTCTCCAACAGCCTCCCTTAATCAGGACTATTTGGGAAAAGGTGTTCAATCCTGTTGAATTCTCCCTTGCTTCTAGGTGATGTTCCTGATATTTAGATTATTACTCTCCTAGCTCTGTGACATTCTGTAAACTACATGAGCTAATGGTAGCAAAATAGTGACAGCCAATTTGCATGTCATTTGCATGTCATTTGACACTCTATTCCTAGGAGAACAAAATGCACCCAGTTTCTCATCCATAACTTCTGTAAAGGCCCTTACATCTGCATCTCAGGCAGGCTGACCAAAACCCCTCGGCAAACTGCTCCCCACGCTCCGCTAAGGAGTGCACGGTCCCCAGCCCTGCAACCTCCAGTCGAAGTCAGCTCCGGCCTTTTCTTCTTTGTCAGTCTCACCGGCTGTCACAGGATTCTCGCTCCCTGCTCACAGCTAGCAACGATTCACTTTCTGATACAAATTTTGGCTGGCGCTGTCAGGCTCCAAAGATTAGAACGTTTTCTCTCCTAGAACAAGGCACATTTTAGTTCACTCTCAGCTCTGCAGCTTCTAAATGAGCATATAAACTTTTTCTGCAGGTTTCATTCTTGCCCTAAGGTGCCCATCAAGTGCATTTTAATTAAACAGAATGGCACAGGTGGAAGAGCGTGCGCACGCGTGTGGCGCTGTCCGTGGTTCTGGCCCTGCTTGCCCCTCTGCTTGTTAGGATTTTCTCCTAACCTGTGAGTGCAGTGATCTCTGAGCAACCTCTTCCAAGAATTCTAAAAAATAGGAAGCAAAAGGCAGTGGTGGGAGGGGAGAAAAGGGGGAAATGGGAAGGGGAGAAAGAGATGGAGGAAAAAGAAAACAAAGACAAATGCAAAAGCAGACACCACTGAAAGATTCATTAGCAGAGTGAAAAAGAAGACTTCTGTTTTATTTTTCCAATAATTGTAGTTCCCAAGGAGCCATAACCACCCAAAACTGAAATATGAATTACAAAACTAATACTGAAGGAAAGTAAAGAATTTTCAAGGGTACCAAGAGATGCTGAAATTTGCTGGTGTTGATACAAACAAGTAAGTTCTTGGGGCTGGATGAGAATGGCAGGTAGGTCGAGATGGTCTGATTGAGTTGTACCAATGTTTTCATGGCTTTTCTTTTGTATCTTGATGCAAATTGGGACTTAAGTGTCACGGTGGACATAGCTTCTTGCAGGTCCTTGTGAAAGTCCTCTTACATCTCCAACGGCCAAATTATTTTTTCTCTTTGAGAGATTGAGGGACACTCCCATCCCTGTCCCCCTCCTCCTCTGCTCAGACCTCCCTGGGGTGAGCACTGACAGCTCACACCACACAAAGTACACTCAGCCCCGCGGCTGCTGAACATTGACAAATTGCCAGGCCTTTCAGCAGATAACAGTTCTTCATAGCTTATTTTCAAAACACTTGAACTCTATAATGTATGCTCACTCCGCTACAAGGAATTACAGAAAATTGATACACTTCTCAATACCAAGAAGCAGAATTATTGTTCTGGGTCTGGTTGTTTACGTGTTGTCTGGGCTGCAGGGCGCACGAGGAGAACCTGCAAAATTGAGGGCAATGTTCAAGGGGCTTGGAGTGTGAGATGCGGAGGAGTGCTCGGAGCCTCGCGAGGACTCCCCTGCAAAGTAATCACAGGCAGTGGTATGGAGGTGTCACTGCTGGAAACCCAGGCCGGCTGGAGTGTTCTGCACGGAGATAATTCCATTCAGCTCACTGCAGTGACCCGTTTTACTCTCGGTATAATTTCTCAGTATTCAGAATGTCAGAGCTGGAAAGGGGCTCAAATAAAGTCTGTGTTTCCTAGGAATGTTTTTTATTTACAAGCAAACAACAACAAAAACAACCCCAAAAAAACCCTGAAATCCAGAGAGTCTGGGTAACTTCCAAGGTCACAGGATTAATGAGATAATCGAGGCCGAAATCCAGTGCTTGTTCTATTGCCCTGTGATCACTCCAGCTCTGCCACTCACTGTCCATGTGTCCCTGAGTAAGCTAATTACCGTCTCTGTGCCCCAATTTTCTCGTCTATTGAAGAGAAACACAATTAGCACCTCTCTTTTTGGGTTCACGTGAGGATCAAATGAAGTATTTCGTGTGAAGTGCCTAACACAGTGTCCGGTTCATTGTAGATATTCAAAAATGAGAACTGCCATTAGTATTAATAATGTTATTATTAACATTTTCATCATGCCTATGAAGAAAGTAGGTACTAGAGCTTTAAGATGATTTGGCAAGAGAACAGATTCTAAAATAATTGTTTTTGATGCTTGCTTTGGCAGACATATACCAAAATAATTGCTTTTGACTTCTAAACTCTAACTCATTATGGACACTGAGTTTATTTCTCTCAGGAACATGATTCTCAGGACACATGTGTATGGAAGCCAGCAAGATTACACCTCCCACACCCCCAATGCCCCAGGAGCTGAGCTGAGAGCTCTGACATCCAGGAAGAAAACGGAGCTCACCTTGGCCTTCACCCTCAGCTTCTTCATATTCAAAACCCAGGCTGGACAATGAAGCCATCAGCAGACTTAAATTCTATATTTTTGTGATTCTGACCTGCCTGTAGCTTTAATTGCTCAAAATCCCAGTTTTGGTTAATCCTCTAACCTAATTAATGAAGTACAATAAATGTTTGAGTATTACTAAATATATTAATGAGAAAAAAAGTAATGAATTTACCAAGGATGCCTGGAAGATAAAGGAATGAAAGCCAGTAGAGAAAAAATATTTAAAAATGTGATTAACTGTACATGAGAAAGATCCAATTACCATTGCTGTTTTCAAAAAGAACTCATCACATGCATCAGATTAAATTGACCTTTTTTCCTACAAATAAACCAGAGACTTGTCTGCTCTGTAATGGAATTCAACCCTCAGAGCTTACAAATCAGGATCAGACTGTAATGCTCTCATCCAGTAAGTCTGGAATTATTTCCAGCCAATTCGGAAGCTGTTCACTCTCAGTTATATAGATCATCACAGAAGTAACATATAGGAAAGAAGGCCCAGCTTTCACACACAGCAATGGAGAGGGAAGGGAATGGGGAAGAAAACCTGCGAGTGGGAATCCACTGGACCGGCTCATGAACTTGACATACTTTAAGACTCACTTAAAGTGAGTCACTACTTTAAGAAGGACCAGATCAAACTCCAACTCATACTCCCACTCAGAGTTCACTCCTCTAGCAGGAAAATCCACTTTAGGGCACGGAGGAGACAATATAGATAACTGGGAAGGATGGTGCCATCCACCCTGGGCATTTTATGCTTTGCAAGGTTCTTAGTGAACTACTCAAGCTTTGTACCAGCCATGTGAGGTCAGTGAGCAGACATGCAAGGGTTAGATGAGGAAGCCGAGTTCCCAAGAAGTTCTGTGATTTGCCCAAGTTTGGGGGCTTTTTCCCTAATAGTACCAGGGCAAGAATTCAAATTCAGGTTTTGTGGTTCCAGGTTCCAGGGCTAAAGCTGTTCATTATGCACACACAAACATAATATCATAAATCCACCCCAAGATCTCCCTGTCCCCTCAGTTCAGTGAGAGGAACCTCGCAGAACATGGGACTCACACGCCTACTGCAGGCCAAGCACTCTGCTGGGCCCAGTACATACCCCTAGCCTCACACCAGCTCTGCACAGGGGATGACGTCCCTGTTTTAAAGATAAGGAAACTGGGTCACGACAAAGCAAAATTGCTTGTGGGGCTTCATTTCCTCCTCTATGAAATTATAGGATGGAATCTGACAATCTACAGTCCCTTTCATCTCTAACAATCTGTGATTCCAAGAAAAGCAAAGAAGCTGCCTCCACCATGCGGGGACAACCCATGTTCGCCTCGCCCGCCGCCAGCGCCAGCTCTGGCCCTGACGCGCACTTGCCACCTCGGCGGCTGAAACCTGCCCAGGCCAGAGAAGGAGAGGTGTCCTCTGAGAAGCAAGGAGCCTAATGCACGTTTCTTTCGTACCTCGCCGCTAAAATATCCCACAGCTCTCAGCCCACAGCTCAGACCCCCTGGCCCGTGGACTCCGTGGGAACGCGGCTGCCAGCCAAGCAGCCCCATCTGCTGAGTGGGAGGCCCATCCGCACCACCAGAACTTCCTGAGAGCCCCGCGGGGCCACCGGATCTCAGCGAGCCTCGCCACAGCCCACCTACCTGGGCCCTTCACTGCGCCCAGCAGGAACCTCAGAACCAGCGACCCAGCCACACCGCAGAGAGGATTTACGGAAGCGTCTGGCCCAGCCAACGTTCGTGTCCCTCTCCTGACATAATGACAACAGCAGCAGCCATCATCGGCACACCTGACCGCGTGCCAAGTCCCGTCCCAAGCGCTTTCCGTGGCCTGCCTCTTGTGGTCCTCTCGGCAACTCTATGCTCTGGGCACTATCACTGTCCCTGTTTTACAGATGAGGACACTGAGGACAAGAGGTCAAACAGCTGCCCTAACGTCACACCGCCAGTGAGCAATGGACATGGGAGCCAAGTCCAGGTCTTTCGGACCTGGCAGCTGGCACCTTCACGGCTTCCTGTGCCTGGAATTCACCAAGTGCGTGCTGAAGAGCAAGCGTTTCCACGTGGCAGAAGGTCAGGGAAGAGTGGCAGATCGCGCCGAGCTCTAGGAGGACGCCGGACACCCGTACGTGCCTACGACCATGCTGCAGGGAAGCAGGGGGCTGCACGCGACGCCGAGAAACGTGCCACGGCCTTCGGCAAAGGCAGGAAGCGGGCGGGCAGCGCCTAGTGTTTCGGGCTATGCGAGCTTCCTTTTTCCTGAGCGTCAGTTTACTTATGACAAAGCATGCCAGGGACTCATCTCCGGAGAGGGTCCCGAAGGGGAAAGGGACAGGCGAGGCCCCGCGCGGAGGACAGGGAGACACTTCCACCCACTCGGCAGCAATCGTGCACACCGCTGTGCACCCGGCAGTGCACGCCCATCCTCCAGGGCCCTGGTCAGCCGGGACAGTCCCGAACAGACGCTTCAGAATATGTCGCTGATGGCCATGGTGGATGCCATGAAGGAAAGCCAATTACTGAGCATTTAATGAAGCGTTTAATCAAAACTGAAGGTGATTGTGCCGGCCCTGCCCACAAGCCTCTCTGGATGCGGGTACGCCCTGTCCACAAGCAGCCCCCGCCGCCTGAGCAGGGCCGGAGCCTCACCAGAGCCCTTCAAAATCAGCCTCTCTGTGCAACAGATGTGGAAATAGAGTCTCAGAGAGGTGAAGTGACTTACCTAAGGCTGCACAGCCACCAAAGGCTGCTCCGGAGCACGTGCCCTCATTTCACGCCCTCTCGGGTATCTCGCTGCACAGAGCGGCGGGCGAGCGCTTCACCGTCGCGCATGGAGACCGCACTCTGCGCCAGGGCCTGCTCCGCCCTCGAAGACCTTGCGGTCTACTGGGGACAGATGAACGTGCCATCGTAGACAGATGATGGCAACTTCAGGTCAAGGTGCCTTGCCAAGCGTCTTATGTCCTTCAGGGACACAAAGGAGCCAGCAATCAGCCCTGCTAGGGAAGGAGGGTGGAAAGCAAAGGCGGCCAAGAGGAGACACCTGAGCCAGGTAGACAGGTGTGGCTGGGAAGGGCATTCCAGACCCAGGAATGCGAGAGCTTCGCCAAGTGCCTGCACCTGGCGCAGCCACAGTCTCTTCCCATCTCTGTGGGTTTGTGTGGTCCCTGGTCTGCTCTCCTCGGATTCCCTGATTACTCCCCAGCAGCGGCCCCCAGCTCCTTCCTCAGCCCTCCTACTCCTCGCCTGGCCAGCAGGCACGACATCCCACCAAGCGCCTGTCCTCCGGGAGGCCAGCGATTCAGCTTTGCCCAGTCCCTGCCACTGGCGGGAGGAGCCAACAAGGCTCGGGAAGCCTTGGTGCTGTGTTCACTGGAAACCCTCATCTTGTGTCTTCCTCCGGGGCTGCTCCTGGGCTGGGAGCTGGGGAGCAGGGTGCCACCTGCCCTGCCGGCACCAGGTTGAGCCACGTGACTTAGCCCTGAGGGGCCTTCTCCTCCAGCTCCCAGCTCCAGGGCTCTGCTCAGTCTCCACTGAGCTTCTTCACTGAGATACTTTATTGTTAATATTATCTACAACTACTGTTTTTAATGCTTAACTGGATTCCAGACCACATGTAAAAAAAATCAAAATGAGTGTCTCCCCAGGGTCTGCATCTCCTGGTAACACATGTTACCCCAAGAAAGACAGTGCAGTCCACCTCCTTCGTAACCTTCCCTTACCGGAACCTTCAGCTCCTCCCAGACTGGGAGCAACGGAAGAGCGTGAGTGCTGCTGCTCCGGGAAGCACAGCTAGTTCAGGATTATTTCGGGGCCGAGTAGCTCTGTGGTGACAAGACACTTTCTCCCCCTCCAGACGTGGGCCTGCGATGATCACAGCGACCGACAGGCCAGCTCCTTCCCAGCGATCTGTGGAGACTGCAGCAATATACCTACAAGTGTCCCCAGAGATAAAAGAGTGAGATTAAATAATTTGAAGATAATTTCTTCCATGAAAAGAATAATGTTGCCATCAAAATGAAAACCCTTGTAATAAAACCAAATTATGCTGAGACCTTGGGAGCACTCTGCCTCTCTCCTGCCGTTTCAAGACAGCACTTCTGCGCAAACAGCGTGGCATTGTCAGCACAGGGCTTACATCGGAGGCGGAGACCCGGGGAAGGCAGACGCCCACGCCGCCGGCTCCCCACGCCACCTGTTCTGCAGTCAGTTTGCTCCACAGGATGACACAGGGCCCAGGTCTGATATTAAGTGCCAAGCAAGTGGGCACACAACAGCAGTTTGCTCCAGGGCCCAGGCCTAATATTATGTGCTAATATTAAGTGCCAAGATGTAATATTAACAGAAAGAGCCTGGCCAACACCAAGGAAGTCAGAACAGCCTGCTTGGGGCCCCGAGGTAATCAGGTCAGCAGAGTCATGAGAAACGGCAGCGCCTCCTTCTCTGCCCCGCTGGGGCCGGTTGCCTGGATTGAGGCTTTCACATGGGTTTGGGGCTGTGCGTGGAGCAGACCCAGAGACACAGCTTTGTGTGATGGGACCTTGGCGGCTGCGAGCAGAAAAAGGCAGAGTGGGACTGCAGGGAAGGGGAGAAGCAGCCTGCAGGGCGCCTCCAGAACCAAATCCTGCCAAAGCAGAGATTTGGGCAAGCGTCTGCAAGCCCCTCTGCAGCTAGCGGGAAAGGACTGAGTGGAGAATGCCTTTAGGTTAACTACTTACAGAAAATTAAATTTCTGTCCTAGTACAACACACAGAAAGGGCTGGAGATTTTTTTCCTTATATTTAAGGGTATATTGGATAGTCTGAATTAAAACACAGGGACACACAGTAGTCACTTTGAAAGCAGCAGGAGGTGACACCTCTTCCTCCAAAGCAGTTGAAGTCAAAGTGCAACTATTGACAGCCAAGGGCCAGCCCCTCAGGTGAAATATCTGCGTACAGAGAAGATGAATGGCAGCGGTCAGCGTGGGCACCAAACCGAAAGTCAGGGACACCAAACAGAGGACAGAG
This sequence comes from Avahi laniger, assembly GCA_963575035.1. Taxonomy (NCBI): domain Eukaryota; kingdom Metazoa; phylum Chordata; class Mammalia; order Primates; family Indriidae; genus Avahi; species Avahi laniger. The sequence continues at coordinate 39,059 of CAUYSK010054108.1, forward strand.
AGCGAAGACACAGAGTGTGGCCTGAAGCTCCAGCGCAACCTCGCCCCAGAAGGCCAGGCCCCTACGAGAAGTCTCCGCCCTCCCCCCTCTCCAGCTGCTGCACCCTCCGCGGGTACCTGCTTTCCCCTGCTCTAGACGTGACTTCCTGGAGGCAGGTCTTGGCCATCTGGGTATACCCGGAACCAAGCACAGGGCTTGGCACTCAATGGGTGCTCAAGGGAGGGTTGGATAAACTATGGCTAAATCTCTAGGTCTGAGGCCGAAGCCTGCAAGGTTGGCGCAACCTGACTTCGCAGCTCCTGAGCCCCCTCCGCCGTTCCCCTTCCTCCCCTTCCCTGCTCAGCTCCCTGCCTCGCTCAAATTTTGCAAATTCTTTCTAATTTTGCCAATTTCATGCACTTTTGACAGTTGTTGCAGATTCATGGTACGTAAGATTCTCTACCCCAGCACCTCCCACCACATCTGGGACACCCACACAATATTATGTCATTATATTATGTTATATTATAGTTGCACCAGAAAAAGGAACACAGGGGCAATTGCATAAAGGGCCTGACACCAGCACTTACTTAGCTCTCAGGCAATTTTCTCCACCCCAGGATGCCTGCGTTTTAAGCTGGGTCCCTGGGATGTCCCCATCTGAGCATAGAAGGGGGCAGTGGAAAAAGGCTGAGATTGACATTGAAAAGTGTGAGTAAAAGGTAGAGGGAAAGCAGGAAAGAGGCAGAGGAGCCCCCTGCCCCTGAAGGAGAGACCACAGAGAAGATTCATTAAGGCTCTGATGCCAGACACACCTAGATCCAGATCCTAACTCCGCCCTGACCAGCTGTGCGATCTGGACCAGTCACGGCCCACTCAGGGCCACTTTGTCACCAGCAGAGTGAGGAGGCCCATCGAGGCTCTCAGGACTGTCCCGAGGATGCTGACAGGCTGGGGCAGGTATGTCCCCGCAGGGGTGTCCGCCACACAGGAGGGCTCCCAGAGCTGCTTGCTGGTGAACTATTTGTACTTCTAAATCCAACAGGGGCCTCTGGTGTGCGAGTCAGGTATTTTCTCAAGCTATAGGAGAGAACTAACTTAAAATCTTTGACATCCTCTTCACATACAAAGGAAAAGCTTCCAGGATCTCCCTAAGATCTGGAAATAAGGGGAGAAGACAGCTTTTTAAGGGAAAAAGTGCTCGGGGGAGGGCACAGACAGCTTGGTTTTAAGTCTGCTCTACATAACACTAGTCAGGGTATTTTTAAAAAATTTTCCAACTTGAAAAAATTGCAAATTTTACACTATTGCAGAGAGAGAAAATGAGCCATGGCTTGTTTCTAATTTTGCCAATTTTATGCACTTTTGACAGTTGTAGCAGATTCCTGGTACATGTGATTCTCTACCCCAGCACTCCCCCACATCTGGGATGCCAACACAATATATTATTTATTATATTATATTTGCACCAGAAAAAGGAACACACAGGCAAGTGGTTACAACTGAGATGGTAGATGGGTTTCATCTGAGGCCAGCTCTGATGGATCAGCGGGGGCTGCCTGGTGCCGTGTCTTGTTGGAGCCCGTGAGCCAGACTGTCCTAGTTGATTGATGATGTCTGCCTTGGGCTCAGAATAGGGTCCCGGAGGCTCTCCTCTTATGTACCTGACATTACTAGATTCTATGCCAGTTCTCCAGGCACCTGGGAAGACTAGCAGTCGTGACCAGAGTCTGCTCCCCAGCAGCGAGAGCAGAGCGGGTGTCTGGGGAGAGGCCCTGCTGTCCGGGGGAGGATCGCCCAGCAGATCAGCAGGAAACGGAAAACAGAGCCTGGACGAGTGGGACAGGATGGGAGGCACCGTAACAAATAGCTACTTTGATAAAGGTAGTCTTCAGAAAAAAAATTTTTTTAAAAAATCAGCAAATGTAGCAACAGGTTGTGCCCAAGAGAATAAAGAACCCCCAGCTGACAAATTTCCCAAATCTTTGTCATCCCTGTGAAAAAATGAAGACCACATGGGGATAAAGAAAAGTGGAGACAGGCTTCTGCCAGCCTCCCCCAAGCATGATAAGGACTTTGGTTTAATTTCCAAATATTTGGAGGGTTTTCCTTTAGCTACCCTGTTGTTATTGGTTTCCAGTTTAATTCCATTGTGGTCAGAGAATGTGCTCTGTATGACTTCGATCTTTTCACATTTATTGAGACTTGTTTTATGGCCCTGCGTTTGGTCTGTCTTGGTGTACATATATATTGTAGATGATACAAACAGCCATAAATTCTTCTCCTCCCAACAAAAGGTGGCGTCTATTTCTCATCCTCTGAGTCTGGGTTGGTCATGCCGCTTGCTTTGGCTGATGGGACATCAGCAAATGTGATATAAACAGAGGTTCAAAGAGTGATCGCATATTGGGGCTTGACCCCTTGCTGTGCCTGAAAGCCTGGGACTCTCATCTGAACACACCTGAGCTAGCCGGCTGGAAGATGAGGCACCCTCTCCAACAACCTGCCGACCACCAGATATTTGAGTGATCATAGATTATCCGGCCCCTAGCTGACCTGCCAGCTGACAACAGATGCGTGAGCAAGTCCAGCAGAGATCAGCCGAATCGTACCAGACTGGGAGAACTGCCCAACCAATCACAGACTCACAGTAATAAGTGGTGATTGTTTCAAGCCACTAAGTTTTGGGGTGCTTTGTTATGCAGCAAAAAGTAACAGAAATGCGTATATATGCATGTTATATACACACACACTCCCATTCCCCTTCTCTGTTTTTTCTACTGTATATAAGCTCTAGTATATACTGTGGTTGTTGACTCTATATTTAGGCTTCAGGTTCCATGATATCGAGGCAGAATTGTTACTGAAGTAGGAGAGGAATGATGTCACCTAGAGATGCAGTGACTGATGAAATTCGGGGCTTCCCCTTTGGTGAAGAAGGGTAAGTGCATGTTAATTTTTGCAGAAGATAGTTGCATTAGGTTAGAAAGGAGCGAGTTTTTGTCCTGACTGTTTAGACACATGAAAAGAAGTGTATGTACGGATGCTGAGTCGCCAAATGGGAGGCATGTGGCAAACAAGGAAGACTGACTGATAGCTCAATGGGCATTCCAACCCCCTTCCATCACGCAGAGGCCGGAAACCTGAAAACTACATCCAGACTCAGTTGCAGCGAGGGTTTCCGGACGTGGCTCAGGTTCTGCTAATCCGAGGCACTGGAGCAAAACAGAGACGGGCACTGAGGCCGTGGGGAAAGCGGCGGAGCGGCCACGTTCCTGGCGTGGCTGCGGCAAAGGTGGGGTTGGGAGCTGCGGTGGTTGTTTCTGATCCCGCAGCTTCCTGCAGGGGCGCAGGCTGCGCTCCTCCGGCAGCCTCAGTTTCAAGCCAGCGCAGCCCAGAGTGTGTCTTCACCTCTCCCAGCAGTTTCATAAGCCGGTGAATAATCCTCTCGCACGTCTCTCTCTGCAACTGAACCCTGACTAGACGAGCGCCAGTTCTCCACGGCCACCACACATGCTTCGATGCCATCCTGGGAAAGAGAAAAGGGAACCAAACAAATGTGACAGACTGAGCGTTTTTACCTAAGGATCTGAGAAATATATAAAAAGATTGTTTCAATTTTTTAATAAGACTAAATTTTCTAGATTGGACTAAAATTGAAGAGACTCCCCTCCTACCAGCCAGCAAGCAGGACACTTGTGAGGAAGACTCACCGAGCACTAGTACAGGCTGCATCTTCTCTGCTCCTATAGCTACCTTTTCATCTATGCCTGCCATGTATGTATAATCTCATTTAATCCTTCCAGCAACCCAGTGAGCACAGAGCTATCATCAGCTCCACTGCGAAGTAGAGGCGGCGAACGCAGAGAGATTGGGTCCACGCTCACACCCCACAGTGCGGCCGGGACTATAACTAGTCAGTGCACCCGCAGAGCTCTCCAACCAGCTTGCTACTCTGCCCCTGCTTTTCCTCTCCTTGCCCTCGTAGCCACCACTTTGGTCCCCAGGACCGGTTGCTTCCTCCCCTTTCAAAACGTGCTTGAGCGCTGCCTCTGAATAGGAATAACCGTGGCTGCCGTTGACGCTGGCAGGCAAGGTGTTTTCATTTTACTAGTGTCAACATCCTCTTTTGCTGAGCTCTGAGGATGAAACTTCAGGCTGTAGTAAGTATGCAGAGCGACATGTGGTCCTCCCTGGGGTCTTAAAAACCACCCCATGGTCATCTAATCTGAAAAGTGCCTTTCCAGGTACTCACTCTGTCTCCCCACGCACTAGCCCCCACCTGTGCACCCTCCCACCCTCCCCCATATGGAGAAAAATCTACGAAAGGCAACTCAGATGCACCTAACAACACCCCTCCCCTGCTCCCCTAGCCAGGGTGTGTCCCAGAGGCACCAACATGGGGCCCTGGAAACAGCAGGCCTGACAGGGGAGCAGGTGGCAGATATGTCAAGGAGAATGTCCTGGATTCTCCATCAGCCACAGGAAACAGCTTCACGGGGAAGCCTAGGGGGAAACAGCAGTCAAACCGCATCTCCATCAGCCCTGACTTCAGCTGATTGAGATCCATGACTCTGCCCAAGTCACCGAGGGAATGTGGTCAGGTGTGGGAAAATCTGACGGGAAACTGAAATATTGATGAAGATAAGTTTATAATGTTTTTGATAAATAAGATGCTTTCTGATACTAGAATTCAGTACAAACAAGTTGTCAAAGTATAAGCAAAAATTTGCATCCAAAAAACGATTAAAAATAAGAAAATTTCTGTTCATCCCATTAATTTCTTCTCGTGGCTTGGGAAAAAACTCCTGCTGGCATCTTTAGTAGCTGGGAAGGGAATTTCTTACTGCAGTTTGACAAATATTTTTGAGCACCTTCTTTATGCTCTGTGCTGGGTGCTGAGGATGCACAGAGACAGGGTCCCTGCTTTTAAACTAATCAATCTTTCGGGGGAAACAAATCTGAGTGAACACAAAATAGCACAGAACCATGGTAAGGAACGTGACCTTTAGCCTCGGACAGACACGAGTTCACATCCCTGTTCAAGTTTCCACTAGTTGTCAAGAAACTCCTGCAAGTTGTTCGGCTTCTTGGAGCTTCAGTTCACTCATCTGAAAAGGGGGGTGATGATTCCTGCCTCGGAGGGTTGTCATGAAGACCATGTGTGAAAGTGCCAATCCGACCGCCGTTCCCACCCATGAAGGCTTCTGCAGTGGGCGCTGTCGTGCACAGCCCAGATCCCCAAAGGCACCTGCTTCCCCAGCGCTTAGTGTCCTCTGCTAATGGCTCGCAGCTGCGCCATTCTCCAGACATTGCCCCCTGCCAAAGGCAGCCGCTCCACCCGAGGTGATGTGGCCCATGGGGCTGGGGGTTGGGACATGCACATTCAATGACTATCTTTTTATCTGAGTCAAAATTTGAACACCATAAAAATTCACCCTTTTAAAGTACAATTCCATGAGTTTTGGTATATTCACAAAGCTGTGCAACCATCGTCACTATCTAATTTCAGAACATTTTCATCATCTCCAAAAGCTATACCAGATACCCCGTGCCCATTAGCAGTCACGCCCCATTGCCCTCCCCCCAGCTCCTACTTTCTGTCTCTACAGATTTGCCTGTTCTGGACTTACGTAAATGGACGCATCCAGCATGTGGCCTTTTGTACCTGGCTTCTTTCATTTTGTATCATGTTTCCAAGGCTCACCCGGGTGGCAGCATGTGTCAGAACTTCATTCCTTCGCGTGTGGAACGATGTTCCACGCTATGGGTATGCAATGTTTACCCATTCATCAGCTGATGGGCATGCAGGTTTGTTTTTTTCCACTTTGGGGCTATTATGAATAACGCTGCTATGAAATTTCATGCACAAGCTTTTGTGTGGTAATGTTTTCAATTTTCCTGGGTATATAGCTAGGAGTGGAATTGCTGGGTCACATGGTAACTCTACATACAACTTGTTGAGGAAATGTCATCCTGCTTTCCAAGAAGGCTGCACCATATTATTTTCCCATTAGCAATGTGTAAGGATTTTAATTTCTTCACATCCTTGCCAATACTCGTTATCGTCTTTTTGATTACAGCCATCCTAGTGGGTACAAAGCGTTATCTCACTGTGGTTTCATTCACATTTCCCTGATGGCTAATAATGTTGAGCATCTTCTTATGTACTTATTGGCCATTTGTATATCTTCTTTAGAAAAATGTCTATTCAAATCCTTTGCCTATATTTTAATTGGGCTATTTATCTTTTCACTATTGCATCATAAGAATTCTTCATATATTCTGTATACTAGACCCTTATCAGATACATGATTTGCAAATATTTTCTCCCATTTGATGGGTTTTCTTTTCACTTTCTTGATGGTATTGTTTGAAGCACAAAATTTTTAAATTTCGATTAACTCCAGTTTACCTATTTTCTCTTTGGTTACCTGTGCGTTTGGTGTTAATGACTAATTTTGCAAAGATATGAAGGGCTGTCTCCCTTGTGTCAACTCAGGGCAGCACTGCAAGGCCATCAACCCCAGAGCTCCGCGAGGGTTTGCTGAGGCCTCCACTGCAACTGCACCAAGCTCGGCTGCTCCCTCCGCCCTCTCCCTCCCCCACTCTCTCCTGGGTGTGACTGGCAACAGCACCAGCCAGTAATATTCCGCATGAAAATCTCAGCATCTCAGTCTGTTTCTTGGGGTACATGACCTTAGACACTTTTTTGATGGTTCCCCATTGACCTCAAGACAGAGGGTCCCCTCCTCACCATGGTTTCAATTCCTTCCGTGACATGGCCCGTACCCACCGCACTAGCCTCATCTCTCTGCACGTTCTCCTTATACCCCACAATTCAAAACACTGAACTATTTGCGCTTTCTCAAAAAGGCATCTATCTAGGCTCTGGGTCTCCCGCACCTGCAATTCCTTCCCCATCCTCCCCAACACCTGTATCCATCCCTTCACCTGGCTAACACCCATCACCCGCCCAAACTACGGACTCAGCTCACCCTCACTTCCAGCAGGACACTCCTGCACCTCGTTCGTGCTTCCACAGGCTCCTTAACTCCCCATCCCGTGCTTACCATGTCATATTGTCACTCCTTGTGTGTGACTTTGTCTCCACAACTTGACATGAACCCCCCGAGGACAGAGTTCCTCTTATTCACAGCGGATCTCTAGAGCTGGCAGAGCCTGACATACATGAAGCAAGACTATGTAGTAAACACGTGACACGTACAAGTTCACCAGCGGCCGGAAGGCAACAACAAACTGGAGTCTGCTTCAGGAAGGGGGTGTCCTCAGCTACCTTCCTGTCCGAGTGGACAGGAGTAGCCCAGGCCAGCAGAGGGAGCCCTCCTTTGACGCCACCCCAGAGCTCCACAGCCCACTTTGGCTCCCCCATGATGGCACCACCACCACAGCCAAGCCCAGCTCTCCCATCACGGCCCCCCCATCTCCACCCGGCCTCCTGGGGTTCCCCTGGGGCCATCCTGCATCCACTACAGGCTCCTGGTGCCCGGAAGTTTCCGAAATCCAGGCAGAAGATTTCTCCTAGAAGCTGCTAGAAATCAGACTACCCTTTCTAGGACAGACATAAAGCCTCATCTGGCTGCCTGGAGATGGTTTTATGGGCTTCCTTATCAGGACTCTGCAGCAGTCGCCTGCACCAGGACAGATAGTTCCTTAGTTAATCATTCAAATGGGAGGCCCAGGTTACATTAAAATGATGTATCTGTGGCTGAAACGCAAATTTGCAATGCCCTCTGCAGCCTTGGCCTTTCCCCTGCAGCCCCGCACCCCAGACCCAGGCTGCTGCTTGAAGGCGGAGAGGACCAGAACCAGGGAAAGGCTGGTGAAGGGGCTGTCAGCCCCCGTGGGGAGTGGGCTCCCTCATCCTGGGAGCGTGGTGCCTGTGCTGACCTGTTTGTCCCAGGAGGGCCTTTTATTATCAGCATTGCACTGCCAGTAATTGCTGGGCAGGGATTTAAACCCACACCGTCCAACTCAGAGCCTGTGCCCTTACCCATATGCTAGACTATCAAATGATGCTTTGAGACTAGATCTTCCAGTTCTCACTCTACCCCCGCCACACCGCCGCAAGCCCTCCTTGCCAGGTGCAGGGCAAGGCCTGAGCCCCTCCAGCTCAGATGTTGCTCCCTCCCCACTCCGTGCCAAGTTGGAGCCCCACCTGGTAGGTGAGAACACACCTAGGACAGCCTCTTGGCAGCCAGACTGTCCACGTAATTTCTGTGACCTCCTTCTGTGACCTTAGCTCAGCTCAGAACACCGCGGGATGGGCTACTATTAAATGCGAGGGCAGCAGGACAAGGGAGTTGGGAAAACTCCCTCCAAGAGGCCAACAGCAAATCGCACCCACCACCGCCTCCCAGTCTGCAGCTCGGAAAGATTTATGGCGCTGCACAGATGGGTCAGTCCCGACATAAAGGTCATAGATCTGGGAACTCACAGGCCCCTCAATAAATACCAGCTGCTGTGATGATTGAAACGACTGCAGCCTGAGCCCTCTTCTCAGACTGATGCTCACACTGAATTGTGGGGCACAAGAGCTGGCAGGTTCTATCTGGGTGTGCTCCACTGCTCACTCACAACACACCCTCAGATAAATGGAGTCGCCTCTCTGGGCCTCCTCCATCCCAGGGGCACAGGTTCCCACCGGCCTGCCCCGAGGGTTATAGCAGAGCTCAAGGAGGCCTGACCTCATCCTTCCCTCCCAATAGGCTTTAACTGCTCTACGGAAGCGAGGGGCAAGCAGCTCCCGTCTCCACTCTCCATGCACCGGGGAGGGGTGAAAGAACAGAGCTACAGCGGAGGCCAGCCCAGGGAGAGCAGGTGAGGAAGGGAAGGTGCTACCAGCCAGCCCGACTCATGCCTTTCTTCCTTCTTCCATAAATTGTTCCCAAGTGCCAACCAAGTGCCAGGTGCCAGGGACGCAGAGTAAGTCAAGCAGGCTATGCCCTCTTGGGGCTCAGAATGTACTTCCCCACATACGGGGAGGAATCTAGCTGAGAGGTCCCACTTGTCCCTTGGGTCTATCCAGCTTAAGGATGAGCCTGACCCCTCTGTGTTGTCCATCTGTCACCTGGTCCAGGACAAAGCCACTGACATTGTGAAGGGGCCTGGGACTGCCGAGTTTATCAACCAGAGGGGGAGCTCAGGTCCCTGTGCAGGGAGCTTTGAGAAGTCACAGCTGAGCCAAGTATCTGGGCCCACTTCACAAGAGGCTCCCTCCCAAACGGTGATGCCAGCTTAGCCAGCCATCCTACCCTCCAAATCCACGCCCAGCGGGTCCCGATGGTTACCTGGCAGTTGCCCACACCACGCTGCACCTACTGAAGGGACCGTCCTATATGGGCCTCATTGAAGGTCTTTGTGGGTCTGGCACTGTGCTGGGGCCAGGTGACGGAGACCAAAGGAACCCAGACCCTGTCCAGCAGACCTTAAAGAGAAAAACTTTTAAATATGAAGATACGCAGAGCAATAAGTCTGTCCTTTCCATGCCAGAGACACAGTGGAAAGGCTAGACCATAAAAACGAAATACTGAGAAAGGTTTGCACAGTTCGGCTTTTATTAAAGGATGGGAAACTAGACCATGATTCCTGTTAAAATGATACATTTGAGGAGATGTTTCTTCAGATATCACTGTAACTGATCGAGCATGTGACAAGTGTTCTTTTACAAGATGTACAGTTCCTAACATCGATGCATAAAACACCGGATCAAAGACCTCGCCTATGTAGTATGTGGTACGCGTGTCAGCAATCGAGTCGGCCTGCCTATGACAACCCCAGGGACAGAGCACCCACACAGACATACACATTCAGTGTCTTGAGTTTTCTTTCGAAGGAAGTATTTTACACGTCATATACAAATTAAACAAGAAGTCCAACAAGGGTCCTTTATTGCCACTGAAAAAGGAGAAAGACAATTTACAATCTCATAGCCAAAGGCAAGAACGTAGCACTAGAGAAATTCGTTTCTGCCAATGCCACGGTCCCATGCCCTCCTGCCGTGGCTGATGCTGTGTCCGTGAGTCGCTGAGTCCCATGACAAAGGGTGCACAGGGGCTATGAGGTTGCGGTTATCCACTACGGAAGAAGTCTCTTCCATTCCCGAATGCTTGCTGGAAGTGCTGCCAGCTCTCCTGCTTGGTCAGTAGATACACAGCACAGCTGAACATGAGGAGCCTAGGACTGACTCCAAATAGTGCAAACGCTTAAAAAAAAATACATTCCAACCTCCTTGCTTCTCCGGGCAAACAGAGCCTTAAAAACTCCAGCTAACTGGAATATGAGTTTGCTTAACCTCCCAGCTTGATCCAGCTAGGTGCAAACGGGAAGCATGGAGGCAATTTAAATGGCACGTGTCCCAACAATAATAAAAATAAAGATTCAAAAAAAAAAAAAAGCCCATGAGGCTAATAGCAGATAAATACACAAAACAGAGCCTGGAGCGTAGACACAGCTCAGGAAACAAGTTGTAAGTCGTAAGCATAGCATCTACAAAGCACATGCTTAACACATTCTTAATGGGGATGGTGAGGATTATCCCCTCTTTCAAAGTTCAGAGACAAGATGCTTCCACAAGGGACATGACCCAACAGCAAACGCCTCAAGCTATTGGAAGCTTCGGAAGAACAGGGAGAGAAGAGAATGAGGAGCAGTCTGCTGGACCTAGGAAACTGCAGGAGTATGTGCTCGTGGGCAGGCCTTTGTCTGGGGTTTCTCCATGCCATGGTGTGTCAGGTTTAGCACCAGCCAGTAACAGCCACCAGGAGATGGGCCAACCCAGCCTCTCCCCTGCAGAAAGCAGACTCAAAAAAAAATAGACAAGCAGTACAGATGGGTAAGCGCTGAGTCAAGCTTAACATTAGTCCCTAGCAATTCGAGAAACACCAGTGACTACGTTTTGAAATTCAGCAGTCTTCCTTGAATATGGTTTAAAAAAAACGACTCATCTACCTGGAGCTACCGAAAAATCCACTTTTGGAGGGTGAGAAACAAAGGGAAGATAGCTACAGGCACGAACTATGCTTGAGAGTAAATGACACAGAACATAACATTCCATTATCATGGACAATAAAAAGCAATTCAAATATCTTGAAAAATAATCTTATAAAAATATCTACATTAAAATTTTAGCCTAAAAGCTATAGCTTCAATTTTATAAAAAGGCAATCTTTGAAAGGATCTGGCTCAGAAATATACAAACATTACACAACAGATATCAAAGTAAGACAGCTCAAAAAGCATCTTAGGGGACAGTGCAACTGGCTTGTCATGAAATAGAATTAAGTATTCTTATTGCATAGCAGAAAATGAGGTCACTTTCATTTGCATAATACTGCAACTTTTTAGAATGAGAGATGCCATTGGGTACTTATGAGAAATAACTTTGGGATTCAGAATCTGACTTCTTTGTTGTCCAAATCAGTATCCAAGTGGCGTTTAATCTGCTTCTAACCTTGGGCCTCAATTGCATTTCACCACTGCAGTCAGATCACAGATCCGCCGCGGCCAACGCTGCGTCACAACCAGCAGCGGCCGCCCTGTGCGGGCGGGAGGAGGTTTCACCTACCTTGTGACCAGCACAAACTTGAAAATAAGTCTGTTGTGTCCACTGAGGAGAAAGAATTGTACCTGGTGGAGAGACGAGTTTTGGGATGGCATCTGTGGGCAGCTAGAGCAGATTGGCTTTGGTGATGACGTACCAGCGTTCTAGTCCCCGTGAGAAAGGACACGTGAGGATGAGACGAACGTGGCCTCGGCACGACTGGCAGAGGCAGCGCTTCCCAGGAAGGGAGATGCCAAGTGGAACCAATAGCGAAAATCCAAAAGCAGGAAACACGGCCGGCTAGCTTTCAGGAGAGGGACCCTTTCTGGGAAGATGACACAGAAAAACTAGTCTCCCCTACACGAGCATGGAAGTCCAGCTTCTCCGCGGTGGGGAGGGCATGCGGACTACACATTATTCGAAATCGACAGCTTTGTGAACAGCAGACACCAGGTCCCAACCCACTCTCATCCCGACCACAGGCGCACCCAAACAAGTCTCAAACTTCATTGGAGAGGAAGAAAGGGCATTTGGAACAAAAAGCTCATTCCATCAACTTCCAACTCAGAGCAAGGCACAGCTCTGAAACCACAGCCGTCCCCACTGCTAAGTGAGCCCAGAGCACCTCACTAAAGCACGCCCTCTGTCCTTTGGAGAAAGTTCTCTCAGGTCTACCAAAGCTAGACATTTTACCCTTTTCTCAAGGCTTCTAAAACTTTTAGGTGTCTTTTTGCTCTCCAAATGTCTTGTTAAAGTAACATCTGCTTAGCACTAGAAAGAGAAGTTTTGTCTTCAGGGAAGTTGCATATTTAGCACACAATAAATATACAGTAAATACACAAAGTGGCCAACTAGCTGGGGAGACTCCTGGGCTTCTAACTGCAGGGGTTGGGGGTGCTAATCTCCCACAGTATCTGCTTGGAAGTAGCTCAGATGTATCAGAAGTCCAACATCAGGGCTTATGAAGCCCCTTGGCTTCCTGTAGGTAGACCTTGACATGAGGGAGTGTTAAACCCCCAGCCCCAAAGTGATGACACTATTCTCTAGACACAAGACTTCCTCTCCCATGCTGGAAATTCCAGCAAAAGCAATTTGCTAGTTTAGGAACAATACAGCTTTAAGGTTTTTTTTTTTTAAATGCAAATGACTCCATGCATCCTCAAATACCCACCCTTCCAGATGTTTGAAGTTGTAGCATTAATAATTTTTACCTGTGAATTAGGAAAGTTCTCATTAAGCTCCTCTTTTAAAATACAAGTACCCCTTGGGAGAGATCTCAAATCCAGGTCCCCTGCCATCTCCTACCCCAAAGGGAAAGTGGGGATGGCAGATCCTGGGGGCTGGAGAGAGGGTATAGACCCTGGAATGGGGGAAAGCAGACGAAAAGGAAGGCAAGGACATCAGACAGACCTGACCAACGTCACAAAGTGCCAAGGGCCAGTTCCAGCCAGTGTATTCCTTTGAAGTTATCCACGTGCATCTGAATCACATACAACCCATCCAACACAGGGACAAACCCATCTTTGGGTGTGCAGGGAGGGTGACCTTTCACTTATCCTCCAAACTAGAACCCTTTTGAGAGTAAGATGGGGTACTATAAATAATTAAGCCTGGATACTAAGTACAAACAGGGACTGTCCTGTCTTGGGAAAACCCAGAAGTAGGATCCCTCTCTGGATCCCTCCCTCCATTATGGGCAGGGACTGAATCCTTATCACTTTGGTTTTTTTGTTTTTGTTTCCTTCTTGTGTATTTTTTCTCCAGTGTGTTACCTAGGGCTTTTCTGAAGGGCTAGTTTTCCCAGCTAAAGAGACACAGAATCTCCCAAACCTGGAATCCACGACATCAAAACCCAGCGGCCCAGACTGAAGACTGGGCAGGTCTCCCTTGCTTCCTAGAGGACAGCCCACGCAAGAGCAACCAGCTGAGGAGCACAGGGGACCCGTCCTCCCCTAGTCTAGCACATAGGTGACATGGTGTAGCTTCGAGAAGGCCCAGCTCTTCCGCAGACAAAGTTACAGTAGTCAAGTCCCATACGCAGGCATGGTCAAATGAACTGCTCTTCCCACCAGTTATTTCTGGACATTCCAGCTGGTCCAACTGCATCTTCAGAAGACAGCAGCTTTAGTAGTCTCAGGGTCCCCATGGGACAAATCCAGAAGAGATATTTTTGTGATTTGATTTTTAGCATAGCTAAAGGATCAGTAGTAAAGAAATCCAGTAGGCCGTCACACACTTCACCCCTGAAGGTGGTGAAGAAGGTAGTGAAACACCATGTTCTACACACGTACACACATGCAAACGCGCGCACGCACGCGCGCGCACACACACATTCCAGGTTCTCTGTTGTCCCTATAGAAACACCAAGAAAAGCCCAAAGGTGCTGCATGAGGCTGTCAGGAACTCCACTGCTCTGGAGAGAGGCCAAGGCACCTCACGGAAGCAGAAGGGTCACTGGTGATCACCGATGTCTGTGCTGTGACAGACGACACTGGTCTGCCAACCTGGAGGAGGATGGTTCTTGCACCGCCACAGACCTCCCCGGCAAGTTGAATCCAGCTGCCGAGGTCCTGCTGTTCTGTGTCACAGGCAGGACCTGCTCCTTCCTCCACCTCCGGGTAGTGGGAGTTTGGGTCATAAGGACTTGTGAATCACAGCAACACCTAAAATAACAGGGGGAGAAAATTAGCATCACGGCTTCTGCAAAGTTACTCAGAGTGCCACCCGGTGAGTTCATAAATCCCAGACACCCTAAGTCACAGCCAAGGGAAATGGGTACAATTTTTATCCAAATATTGAAGAGTCTGTGGACTCAGGGCTGCTAGAAGCCGGTTGTTTCCCCTTCTAACAGGCAAGTCCTGGCAAGATATTTGAACCCACAGGTACAGTCCCTCAACCGCCACAGGTTAGCGGTCTCATACCACATCATCACGGGCTCACCGTCATGACTCCCATTCCCAACTCCAGCACCCAGCTCAACAGTGCTCAGTACCCTCACTGGAAGCCCAGACACAGCTACGCAGCTAAATTTGTATCACTTGAGAGAAGTGCTACATGATTTATACCTACTTTTAGAAGACACTGAAATGAACTGGAAAGAACAGTATTCTGACTTCATGGAAGCAAAAAAAAACTGAATCCCAGTCCTAGCTCTGCCACCAGCCAACCTGCATTGTGGCCTTATGCAAATCTACTCACCTCTTTAGGCTCAGTTCTCATACTATGTGACGTCATCTGACTGAGGGACCCTTCCCGTGCTAAATCCTCTACTTAGAGAAACACTGCAGACGCGTATGTGTGTTACTGTTTTAATCAAGCTGAACTGTGCTCAGCATCTAATTTTTATAAATCCAGGTATGACCCAAAATCTCACTATACGGGACTGAGGCTATGTGCAGACACTATAGGCTGATTCGGTCAGCATCCCTTCTACTTGCTGTCCTCCATTACACACACCACCAAGTTACAAGCTCGGCTTCCCAAGCTACCTTGCAGCTAGAAGCGCCAGTGACCCTGGCTGTGAGACTGTAAATTCAGGTCTGCCAGTGCTGTCATGATGGCTTTGTCCTTGTCCTGCCTAGAATGCTCATGCAAGGCCCGAGGGGCAGCAGCAGCTATTGCTAAAGCTGGCAGAACAGAAAAGAAAGGAGAAGTCTGGTTCTTTAATGACAGTCTGGACCACCAGGCCAACCTTGGACTTCTTTCTACATGAGACAAATACATCCTCTTCCTTACTGAGGCAAGTATCTGTCAGGTTTTCTGTATCTGCTGCTGAACAGAATCCTAACTTACAGGTAAGATGGAGTTTTATTTTAACATATTCTCACAACTATAAGATGTTCTCGTCGAAGATGAGATTGTGAGAACACTGCTAAAAGGAAGCTCAGAATGGAAAGATTCTACTGAGACATCTATTTCTGTTAATTCCTGGATAAAAGTGCAGACAGAAGGCTGGAGGCAGGCAGAACCTGAGTCCAGACCAGGTGTGCTGCCTGTCCTTGCACTATCTCACCTATACCTCGAGCATCTCTTTTACAAGGTAGTTTAAAAAAAAAAAAAAACAGGCTCCTGTGCGTTGCTTTTTAATAGAAACTTTCTCTTTGGATTATAAAAGTAATGTATTCTCATTATAGAAAATTTAGAAAATGCAGAAGAACACAAAGAAAAAATCTTTAATCCTTTCATACAAAGAGAACCACCATTATCCTTCTGGAATACTTCCTCGCCTCTAACAATAATCTCGATTATTTACCACACGGTGTCCAGTGCCAGGCAGGCATTGTGCTAAGCTCTTTATATGACTGAATTTCATCCTCACAACACTATAAGAGGCTCTAATTTCACTCCTATTTTACAAATGAGGCAACAGAGGTTCAGTCAGATAGAATACCTGGCCCAGAGACCCAGGGCTAGTGGCAGAACAGGGATTCGGATTCGGATCCGACTCCAATATCCATCTCTAGAAGCAGTAGCTATTTCCCGCCCCCAAAAGAACCATATGACTGAGCTCACATAGCACATACAACTTAACACCCTCCTTTTTCAACCTAACAGTCTGTTATAAACATTTTCTCATGACGTTAAAAATACATCTATTATATAAATACTCCATAGATTATTTCCCTCGTGTCAGGTATTAAGCAATTGTTAGTGTTTTGCTATTATAAGCCATGCTCCGATAATACCTTTGTCCATAACTCTTTGCATTTTGGAGCGTTTCCTTAGATTTTAAGATAACAGGCTCACTCGGTCAATGGTTTGAACACGAAATCGCACAACTGCGGTCTCCTTCCCACCCGCTTCTGGAGGAGGCAGACCATGAAGAAAGGACATGAATGTTCGGTACATGCACAACATTCTAACCGCCCACACTCAGCCTTGCCCCTCTCATCAAGGCACGGGTGGAACCAGGTCCCTCACGGGCCTCACTGCCTCGTCGAGAAAAACGCCCTGCCCTTCCCCCTACAGCTTCCAAAAGGAAATGACAGTGCCGGTCTTCATAATAAACCAGGAGAACAGAATCACCCTATAACCAAAACGCTTCTAAAATCTTTTATATTTAACCAAGAAAAATGTGACAGGTGAAAAAAAAAAACCCTAAAGGAGGGAAAAAGTAAAAGAAGTTTGTTGCAACAAAAGCCTTGCGCTGAGAGAGAGCGATACAAACCCTTCGAGCCTGCACAGCACAATCGTCCTTTGCGCTGAAATCCAGACGAGAGGGATGGCTGACCTTCCTAATGCAAAGTAGGAATAAGAAGAAACCGCTGAAGCTGTGGTGTGGATTAAATGAGATAATGACTGTTAGGATAATGCCTGGCACATGTTGTGTGCTCAGTAAATGAATGTTAACTCTAACTATTCTGGTGTCTGAAAACCCCGACGTAAGGAGCTGGGTGGGCTGCATCATGGGGATGTATTTGCTTGTCTCCCATGGGCCTCTGACCTCAGCAGCACCAACTCTGATGCCGCCCTGCCCCTGCCCCACACTCCCCAAGAAGAAGCCGACACACCAGCCTTGCGCCTTGCTCCTACAGCCACAGATCCCGAGCCCGGGCAGCACAAAGGGCGTGGGCTTAGAAGTCAGACCTGAGTTTGAACTCTGACTTTGCCATTTATTACCTGTGTGACCTTTGGCAAGTTACTTAAACTCTCCAAACCCCAGTTTCATCTTCCGTAAAATGGAAGGATACGGTTCTATTCAGACTGAGAGCAGCTGAAAAGATGAAGTGATACATACACTGTACCCAACACACTGCCCCGCAGCAGAGAGGGGCGACCACAGAGGGCAGCTGTTCGCGTGACTGTCATCCACCCGCAAAGTTTAATCGAGCCCTGTTCCCTGACTGTGCCAGCTCCCACTGGTCTGTCATGTCGCAAAGCCTGCCTACTGAATGTTATTTAGAACCCACGTGTATATCATCTTGGATTTCCCTGTTTTGTGTAGGCAGGTCTAATCTTTCCAGTCAAATTCTGGATAGCAAGAACTGTATCTGATGCCACCTAGGAGCCTGGCACAGAATAAACCAGGAATGGCAATGAAATTCTAACATCTCTTGTGACAACTTAGATCTGTTGGAAGTGGCTCCCTGGAGCACTGCGTTAAGAATTCTGAGGCTACACATTCAGATCCGTGGGGACACAAGTGCTAATTATCCGTGACGGAATGGTGGCCATGTGACAATTACCTGCCACCTCTGGAGGAGGCACTCGGTCCTAAGTTAAGCAGGCCCATGTCCCCTCATCCCGCCACCCCAGCCTACCCCCGTACCCCCAGGGTGTTGGAGCCTCTGGGGGTTGGGGGTGGAGACGGACGCCCCGACCTGCATAGCTGCGCCCGGTGCTCATGTTGGTGGGCAGCAGTGTCCACTTGTCGGTGACGGGGTTGTAGTACTCCACCGAGGCCAAGTTGCAGGATCCGTCGTCCCCGCCAACCACATACAGGAGGCCATTCACCGCACACACCCCTGGAAATCAAGCAGAGGCCTTAGGTGTTACCGCAGGAGCACCAAGAGATCAGAATGGATGAGACACAAATCTGCAGAGCCCTGGAGGCTCTTCTCTTCCCTTTATGGGAGCACAGCAGAGACTTAGCTCCACAAGTCGGTTTGCTCAGTGGAAGAACATGCTGACGACAGCCCCTGGGCACTGAGGATGCCCCTTTCTCACATGGTGATTTCTCTGGTCGGGCAGTTTTGGTCACTATATGGTCACATATACACACACATACACACACACACACACACACACACACACACTCCATAGTATGCAGAGCAGGGTGGATTCGGGCCCCTCTCTACTGGGGGGGCCGCATGTAGACCCCTTTGCCCAGCCTGAGGTAGGGAATGAGACAATTCACGGGATTTTCATGAACACGACTTCTCTGCTGGTAAGGTTTTCCCTGGCAAGTCCTGTTATATTCATACTGCGTGGCACTAATGATTGCATCTGTGATCCCCTTACAAGACTGGGGTCTCAATTCATACCTAGTTCCCAGGGACATGGCACATCTCCCAACCTGATCTCAGAGCGAGCCGGATTTTGAGCAAGGTCTCACACAACAGGGACTGTTGTGTAATATTGCTCATCAAGACTTTAAAAGGCCATTGTCCAATACACAGTGTATTTTTTCAAAACTAGAGTAAGGGATTGGTGATGTTCAAAAAAGTAGTAATGATCAGCATCGGTGAAGATATTCTCAAACACTGGTGAGAGTATAAAATTAACCACCTTCCTAGATAGTGTCTAAAGCACATTTGCTTCCTCTGACTCAAAAATTTCACTTCTGGCCTTTTATTCTAAAGAAAAAATTGTAAGTGTGTGCACTGATTTAGCTACAAGGACCGTTTATAGTAACCAAGGCATTATTTATAGAAAAGTTGGAAATAACCTGTGTCCAATAGTAGATTCACTATTTAAATTATGATATAGCCATTTAAAATATGTAAATAAATTTAGTGTTGTAATAAGATATTCACGAAAGATTGTAAAGTCAGTTTTTAAAAGCAAGTTAACTAAAAGTGTTATAGTATGATTCCATTTTTGTTATTAAAAAAATAGAAATATCTACAAATGATTATATACAAACATATTTACATATAAATTTAATTCTCAGACTCTAGACAGACCAGCTGCCTTAAGGGTCCTGTAATGCCTTGCTCGTGTGGCTCAAGGCCAAATAAATGCCGAGCTCTATCATAGCTTAGACAATGAGTAAATTAATAAACTCTCCCATTTCCACTGCCAACAAGGCAGCCACAAATGAGTTTAGCAAACAGGTCATATGAGAATGAAGGAAATAGATCTGCCTGAAAGTCACCTGTTTGTCTTTCCAGCCCTGGAGGGTGGGCTAAGCCAACACTTTCCTAGAGAAACATAAAGCAAGGACACAACCCACAGGGCAAAGTTCTAAAAGGAAATAACTGAAGAGGAATGTCACACTCCAAGAAATATAAGCCTAAATACTCCATGGTAAATCATTCCTACGGAAGAAACAGGGCGAGGGAAGCAAAGGAGAGACAGGGAGTACAAAGAAGGCAATAAGGGAGATAGTTCTACCAGAGGCTCAATCCAGGCTCTGGCTCTCCCTGCAAGGAGGAAGTCTGGTTTCAGGCAGGAAGTGAGTGGTTCTCCCAGCCAGGCACTGGCAGAGAAAAGATAGAACAAGTGTCATTGACTGGCCCACGTCCACACAGCCCTGTGCTTAGCTACTTAACAAAGCCATTGGGCAGGGGTCACCGATGGCAACCAGAGGGCTTTCCCGGGTCTATGCCCATCTGTGTGCAGTAAAAGTCATCACCCTTCCCTGGGGAAGAAGAACTCCCTCTGCATCTAAGTGGGCGAAATCGATTTCTCCCCTCCCTTAACCCAGAGCCTACTCAGCAAACAAACACTTCCTGCTCAGGATACAAGCTCAGCTCTAGGTCCCAGGAGTCTCTCCCCTCTTCCTCTAGCTTAGAACTAGTATCTTCAGGGAGAAAAGGCCCACAAACCCCACAGGGGAGGAGGAGAGGGCAGTCAGATTACCTGCATTGCGCCGGCACATGTTCATGTCCGCCACCTGCCTCCAGGTGTTTGTTCCAGGATCGTAAACCTCAACACTCTTCCTCACCAGGGGCCCGTCATGTCCACCTGTGGCATACAGCTGTCCACTGAGCACTCCAACCCCTGAAAGGCAGAGCACAGTATCCCAGCCTCAGCTAGCTATGGCCACCAGAAACCAGGAGGCCTGGTGTCCGGTCTTGGACAGCCCTCACCAGCAGGGGGACTTGGGCAGTGCCATTTTGTCTCCCAGAACCTCAGTGTCCTCATCTGTGAAACAAATATAATGACATCCTGTCCGTCTCCTCAGGAGACTGGCAACTAGAAAACTTTGAAATAAAAGTAAATATGGGCCGGGCGCGGTGGCTCACGCCTGTAATCCTAGCACTCTGGGAGGCCAAGGCCGGAGGATCGCTTGACCTCAGGAGTTCGAGACCAGCCTGAGCAAGAGCGAGACCCCGTCTCTACTAAAAATAGAAAGAAACTGGCCAAACAACTAAAAATATACAGAAAAAATTAGCCAGGCATGGTGGCGCATGCCTGTAGTCCCAGCTACCCGGGAGGCTGAGGCAGGAGGATCGCTTGAGCCCAGGAGTTTGAGGTTGCTGT